>CABFVX010003302.1:76388-87368 GCA_902151425.1 Timema shepardi
CTAGTCAAAGATATTCTTGAGCATTTGATCCCTAATATAAACAATATTCAGTGTCCCATGTTTCGATGTCGGTGGTGGTCACTCTCGCAAGAGACAGGGTTGCCGTTGATGAGGAGGTAAGGGTTCGGATCGTGGTCGGGCATCATGAGATTGTTTCATTCCCTAAAGGATTTCCTGATCTCCTCCATGATAATGTGTGTTACATTTCCTCCAAATTCCACCTTCTTACCCTTTAACCCACGGCTATAAAATATTTAGTTTAGCCGGAGCTTAAACGAATGATTTGTTTTGTGTACAGGAATATTTTTCTAAACAAAATAAAATTATATTTTTTTGTAATTTAATACTAATTTGTTTTTACTTGTTACAAAAAAATTATACATTTTTATCTGAGATACGAAATAGAAATATATTATTAGATTTATATTCTAGATAGGGATTTAACCCCCTCTCCTTTATTAAAAATATCCCCTTCCCCGCTCTATCAGATAAATCCCCTTCCCCGCTCTATCAGATAAATCCCCTCCCATCTCAATCAGATATATCCCCCTCCCCGCTCTATCAGATAAATCCCCTCCCATCTCAATCAGAGATATCCCCCTCCCCACTCTATCAGATAAATCTCCTCCCATCTCAATCAGAGATATCCCCCTCCTCACTCTATCAGATAAATCTCCTCCCATCTCAATCAGAGATATCCCCCTCCCCACTCTATCAGATAAATCTCCTCCCATCTCAATCAGAGATATCCCCCTCCTCACTCTATCAGATAAATCTCCTCCCATCTCAATCGGAGATATCCCCCTCCTCACTCTATCAGATAAATCCCCTCCCATCTCAATCGGAGATATCCCCCTCCTCACTCTATCAGATAAATCTCCTCCCATCTCAATCGGAGATATCCCCCTCCTCACTCTATCAGATAAATCTCCTCCCATCTCAATCGGAGATATCCCCCTCCTCACTCTATCAGATAAATCTCCTCCCATCTCAATCGGAGATATCCCCCTCCTCACTCTATCAGATAAATCTCCTCCCATCTCAATCGGAGATATCCCCCTCCTCACTCTATCAGATAAATCTCCTCCCATCTCAATCGGAGATATCCCCCTCCTCACTCTATCAGATAAATCTCCTCCCATCTCAATCGGAGATATCCCCCTCCTCACTCTATCAGATAAATCTCCTCCCATCTCAATCGGAGATATCCCCCTCCTCACTCTATCAGATAAATCTCCTCCCATCTCAATCGGAGATATCCCCCTCCTCACTCTATCAGATAAATCTCCTCCCATCTCAATCGGAGATATCCCCCTCCTCACTCTATCAGATAAATCTCCTCCCATCTCAATCGGAGATATCCCCCTCCTCACTCTATCAGATAAATCTCCTCCCATCTCAATCGGAGATATCCCCCTCCTCACTCTATCAGATAAATCTCCTCCCATCTCAATCGGAGATATCCCCCTCCTCACTCTATCAGATAAATCTCCTCCCATCTCAATCGGAGATATCCCCCTCCTCACTCTATCAGATAAATCTCCTCCCATCTCAATCGGAGATATCCCCCTCCTCACTCTATCAGATAAATCTCCTCCCATCTCAATCGGAGATATCCCCCTCCTCACTCTATCAGATAAATCTCCTCCCATCTCAATCGGAGATATCCCCCTCCTCACTCTATCAGATAAATCTCCTCCCATCTCAATCGGAGATATCCCCCTCCTCACTCTATCAGATAAATCTCCTCCCATCTCAATCGGAGATATCCCCCTCCTCACTCTATCAGATAAATCTCCTCCCATCTCAATCGGAGATATCCCCCTCCTCACTCTATCAGATAAATCTCCTCCCATCTCAATCGGAGATATCCCCCTCCTCACTCTATCAGATAAATCTCCTCCCATCTCAATCGGAGATATCCCCCTCCTCACTCTATCAGATAAATCTCCTCCCATCTCAATCGGAGATATCCCCCTCCTCACTCTATCAGATAAATCTCCTCCCATCTCAATCGGAGATATCCCCCTCCTCACTCTATCAGATAAATCTCCTCCCATCTCAATCGGAGATATCCCCCTCCTCACTCTATCAGATAAATCTCCTCCCATCTCAATCGGAGATATCCCCCTCCTCACTCTATCAGATAAATCTCCTCCCATCTCAATCGGAGATATCCCCCTCCTCACTCTATCAGATAAATCTCCTCCCATCTCAATCGGAGATATCCCCCTCCTCACTCTATCAGATAAATCTCCTCCCATCTCAATCGGAGATATCCCCCTCCTCACTCTATCAGATAAATCTCCTCCCATCTCAATCGGAGATATCCCCCTCCTCACTCTATCAGATAAATCTCCTCCCATCTCAATCGGAGATATCCCCCTCCTCACTCTATCAGATAAATCTCCTCCCATCTCAATCGGAGATATCCCCCTCCTCACTCTATCAGATAAATCTCCTCCCATCTCAATCGGAGATATCCCCCTCCTCACTCTATCAGATAAATCTCCTCCCATCTCAATCGGAGATATCCCCCTCCTCACTCTATCAGATAAATCTCCTCCCATCTCAATCGGAGATATCCCCCTCCTCACTCTATCAGATAAATCTCCTCCCATCTCAATCGGAGATATCCCCCTCCTCACTCTATCAGATAAATCTCCTCCCATCTCAATCGGAGATATCCCCCTCCTCACTCTATCAGATAAATCTCCTCCCATCTCAATCGGAGATATCCCCCTCCTCACTCTATCAGATAAATCTCCTCCCATCTCAATCGGAGATATCCCCCTCCTCACTCTATCAGATAAATCTCCTCCCATCTCAATCAGAGATATCCCCCTCCCCGCCTCTATCAGATAAATCTCCTCCCATCTCAATCGGACATATCCCCCTCCAGGAAAGCACTCACTTCTTGTCACACTGATCGCAAGGGTACTTGTTCTTGACCTCGTCGGGTTGATGTGAGCGGTTGTGAACGTACAGCGCACTCTGCTGCCTGAAGGCTTTGCCGCACTCACTGCAGACGTATGGTCGAGCGTCCGAGTGCGTGGCGCGGTGGGACTCTAGCACCTTCTTGTTGGAGAAACACTTTCCACATTCCTCACAGCTGAAAATAGTTGTTGTTACGGCGTTGTTAAATGAAGAGATCAAACCCTTGCGTCCTCACATCGTTGAGGATATTCAAGGTTAGAGGGTTTAAGATAAATATAGTTTCAAGATTCACTCTTACACTGCATATTTGAGGAGGATTGATTGTTTATTATTATTATTATTATTAGTATTAGTATTAGTATTAGTATTATTAGTATTATTATTATTATTATTATTATTATTTCACCAGGTCACCAGGTTAGATACATATATATTTATAAAGGGTATATTGACTATATAGACGTCCATAAGATCCTTATCTTCAGCTATAAAATATAAAGTACTCGTCTTTATTAGCTATGTGCACTTGACAAATTCAAATCCTGACCTCTTGATTTAAAGTCTAGAATATTGGATTGAGCTTCTTCTACAGGTCTCACTGTTGAATGGATTAATTTAAGTGAAAGCGATGAAAGGGTGCAGTAGGAAGGTTCGCACCGACATTATCTGGAAGGGAATGGTTTTGTTTGAGGTGTTTAACATGCACTTTCTATGCAAACTGATTAACTAAGAACACAGATTACAAACTAGCTTGATACTTTAAAAAGAACAACACCCAGTCCTCTGATAAATATTCACTCGGATTTAAGATGGCCATTAAAAGTACAATACAATTCTGGTATAAAGAACCTTTTAGAAAATATAATTATATTTTTTTACGATAAACAATGATAACATTTTATTATATTACTATTATTTTATGTGTTTTAATAATATTTATAAAATAAGACAGCTGTATGAATATATAAAAGTAATTAATAAATTAATAATATTAATATTTAGCACCGCGTCTTACTACCCGTTCGGGTTATACGCTTTAAGTACTAATTACGCTAATGGATTGGAAATTGGGAAGGTTGAATTAGAGGAAGTGAACCCGCATTTGCGTGGGGAGAAAGTGGAAAACCACCCCCAGTTCACCCGACCGAGATTCGAACCTCTATCTCCCCGTCCCCGGCGGTCAAGCTCAACACGATAAGCGCGTTAGCCAACTACGCCACCGAGGTGGGTTATATAAAAGTAGATCTAGTAACTTTTACAGATACAGTATGAATACATAAAAGTAGATCTAGTAACTTTTACAGATCCGAAACCTCATCTCATTTGGTAGTGTCTGCCCAGTCAGCTTAAAGAGTCCTCGTTTCTAATTCTCAGCACGGACAAAAATTTCACTCTGTTAATAAAAGTGAATGTCGAATACTTTAAAATAAAATATAAACGTTGTATCCGTCGGATAATGTTCGTAACACTCACCAGAACTTCATGTGGTTCTTGTGTCTGCGAACATGGCTGACAAAGCCATAATACTTGGTGTAAACCTTCTTGCACTGGATACAGAGGAAGCGCACCGTCTGTTTGTGGGCCTCCTGGTGGTGGCTTCTCAAAGCTTGCATGCTCGGCAGTTCCTGTCCATACATTATTATTATTATTATTAGCACCGCGTCTTACTACCCGTTCGGGTTATACGCACTTACGCTAATGTGTAATGTTAGGGTGATTGTGAGAGGAAATGAAGGACCTACAGTTTAACGTGGGATCCGAACCACGGTGGAGGCCTGGCATTCCCCACATTCACAAGATGCCTTGTCAGAGGTGAAGGAAGGGTTTGGTAATCAGATAAATCTGTGCCGGGACCGAGGATTGAACCCCGGCTGCCAGCATAGAAGTCTGACACCTTACCCCTAGACCGCCAGGTTACCTACCTGTCCATACAACACTCGGTACTAGATTCTTTTCATCGAGTTTTACAATCTAAACATCACAAGTAGGACACCTCGCTATTCCAAACTAATTGGGATCAGTGCTTGTTCGGACTAAATTGGAGAATACGGGGCAGTCTTAAAGGGGGGAGAGGAGAGTAATTTTAAATCACGTTTGAATGAGTTTTTATCAAATTTACATTTATTTAACTAATATAAAACATGCAATGTGTAAGCCCCTACTGTAGATTTACATTAATAATATATCTTTTTATAGTACTGTAATTATTTTTATTCACAGGAAAACACATCGTGTCGACAACAAATTGTAAGTATTAAGTATTTATGATTGATGATTGTTACAATTATTCTCTTTTAAATCTGAACTTGTTATAATTAAGATCTATTTATTATGAGTTTGTTTTATAACATTTTTTTTAAACTGTATTCGGATTATTATGAATTATTTCGAACTACCAGGGTTCGGTCTATTAGGGTTATACTATTTATACTATTAAGGAGTGTGCATTCGAATCTAAATAAGTTGAGGATTTAAATAAAAAAACTGATTTAAGATTGAAAATTATTTTTTTCAAATTTTTATTTTTCAACTTTTTTTTTAGAGCTCTACTACTGCTTATTAGTGGTTTACCCCTGATATAATTATAGGAAAACTCGACAACCAGACCCCAGATGAGTAGTTTAACACTTGATTGAATGTATGAATGTTTCTTATAATGAATGGATTAAATTTATAACAAAAGATATTACCAATTAGTTATTTTTTCTATTATATTATTATATTTATGCCATCACATATGTAATTTTTGAATCCCAGTCGGGTGCACTGGGGTATGGGTTTTCCTCATTGGTTTTCCATTCTCTCTCCACACGAATGCCTTATTTATAATAAATTAGCATAATAAGTTGATATGCGTACGCCCCGAACTGGTAGTGAAAAGGGGGTGATCAAAAACCAAGCATGACTGTACCAAGTCTACGAACCCGTCGAGTTTGGGCTCGACCTTGAAACGTGAGTACTTAATCCCGGTAAGAGCGGAGGGTGACTTTACCTGGGGACAATCGGTGCACCTCCAAGGGAACTTGTCCCAGCCATCCCGACGCTTCCTCGAGGATAGGGGCTCCTCCTCTTCTAAGTATTCCTCTTCTTCCTCCTCCTCCTCCTCGACATGCTCCTGATCGGCCGGTTCCTTCTTGGCGTCCGGCGTGTCTTGGGCGCACCTCACCGGAGTGCGGCACTTGCGCTTGGAGGGTGCTACTAAGCTGGACAGACCCACACCATCTTCTGGGCGGGGGGAAAACGATCACATGTGTTCACTTTTACATCACATCTTCATGGCAAGAATTAGATCTATTCTACTTTCATTTGTTTGTTTAAATTGGTTAACAGACACGTGTGGATAACATAACCTTATTAATATAGTGAACTCCTTATCAACCATGTACCCAGTATAAGACACTTTAACTTCAAGCCGACCCGCCTCGGTGGCTCGTAGTTAGCTAACGCGCAAGTCGTGTTTAGCTCGAACGCCGAGGACGGGGAGATAGAGGTTCGAATCTCGGTCGGGTGAACCAATGGGGGTTTTTCCTAAATGGTTTTCCACTCTTCCTCCACGCAAATGCGGGTTCACTTCATCTAATTCAACCTTCCCAATCCCCAATCCATTAGCGTAATTAGTACTTAAAGCGTATAACCCGGACGGGTAGTAAGACGCGGTGCTAAATATTTAACTTTAAGCCAGAGTTTGAAAATAAATTCTCTCCAAATGTGAATAGTAAAATAAAGGATGCCGGGCCTCCACAGTGGTTCGGATCCCACGTTAAACTGTAGGTCCTCCATTTCATCTCGCAATAATCCTACCATTACACATTAGCGTAAGTGTGTATAACCCGAACAGGTAGTAAGACGCGGTGCTAATAATAATAATAATAATAATAAAATAAATTTCAATATCACCTCAGTTCTTAAAAAATGTTTTTTCAATGCTGGTTCTTTATGTGTGCCCTTAAGTAGCCAATAAACTTTTTGGTCAACTTTGTCCAAACTTAGAATCTATAAATATATATCTAGTTTAATGATAAAATTAGAAATTTGACTTAATTATTAAGGGGACTCTACTTAAAGCTAAAAACAAATAAAGGTGATTTAGTTAAAAATATTATTTACTACCAGGCTAAGGTTTAACATAATTTTGGTTCAATATCTGAAATTTTAACAAAGTTAATGAATGTTCTTCTGAAATGCATTAATTTTACTTAAGAACAAATTATGTGATTAGAAAATTAATTTAAATTTAACATGATAAAAACTGAACAACTCTTGTTATCGAATTACGCTTGGGACTTTGATCAATTGGTAGCACTGTAAACTAAACTAAACTAAGTTAACACATTTAAGAAACCATTTTGTGGAAATTGATACCAAAAACAAAACAATACTTTTAAATTTGTTGTTTTTCATTAAATTTTTAAGAACTGAATTTCTTTGATAATACTACAAAAACCAAATATTGTACTTACTGAGGGAATTGGCATTACTGTGGTTGTCTGAGAGCACACACTCTACATACACTGGTGGAGTGGGGTCCAGGTTTGGTTCCTGGAACTGAACAATATAAAATACAAATATGATCCTGTACATAAAATCCTAGAAGGTGACCTGGTGGTCTAGGGGTTAAGGTGTCAGACTTCTATGCTGGGGGTCCGGGGTTCAATCCCAGGTCCCGGCATATATTTATTTAATTACCAAACTCTTCCTTCACCTATGACAAGACGTGTATTAATCACAACTTGTGAATGTGGGGAATGCCAGGCCTCCACCGTGGTTCGGATTCCACGTTAAACTGTAGGTCTTCCAGTTCATCTCACAATCACCCTACCATTACACATTAGCATAAGTGGGTACAACCCGAAGGGGTAGTAAGACGCGGTGCTAATAATAATAATGATAATAATAATAAAATATCCTAGAGGTTGTATCGCTAATTTGTACAGGCGGTGGAATATATCTGTAAGCAAACGTCAGTTGTTTAATTTCAAGTTAATCTTAAACTGTTCAAGACAATAATCACACCTCTTCCCCAAGCATCGAACTGGTGTCATGGTCGAAATGGTTAAACTCCACTGGTTGCGTTGTCTGCTGCAACACATCCTCGACTTTACCGATGGACGTCAAATGTTGCTGGACCACGTGGTCCAATTTGGGCAGGAAGATCATCTGTAGCGTCAGCTGGGCCTGAAGGCTGGACTCGTGGAAATGAGAGCACTGGTCCAACTTGGTGCAGCAGTCCAGACACACCGCCTTGGGGAGCGAGTCCCTGGGTTTCACCTGTGAACACCCACCGTGTGGATATTACCCTACGACCCGTCTCGGTGGTGTACTTGGTTGACGGGCTAGTTTCGTGGTGAGCTAGACTGCCGAGGATGGGGAGATCGAGGTTTGAATCTCAATCCGGTGAACTGAGTGTGGTTTTCTTACTCTCCATCCACACCAATGCGGGTTCATTTCCTCTATACTAAACCTTCCCAATTACTAACCCATTAAAGTAATTAGTATTTAAGCATAAAACCTGAACTGGTAGCAAGATGCAGTGCTAAATAATAACAATAACAACAATAACAATTATAATATAATAGACCTGCAGTGACACACTGAGTAACTATTCAGATAAACTTTGGTAGGAAGGACCTTTAATTAATTTGTTTATGGTCAACAATAATTACATTTGACTGTTTTATCATTGTTATTTTATAGGTGTTAATAATAACTGACAAAAGTAACAGCTGAATTTAAAGCCTCTTCTATAATATAAGATAACAATAGTAGTATAGAAAAATGTTATAAATGTTGTAGTTTTATATAAGGTTCTCCAAATCTCCATTTGTAAGAAAATCAAGTTTAAGTTATTAATTTTATATCCAAAAATTGTGTTGTACTGGCCTACTCTATTATCAGCGGTTTCACACACATTGACTTACCTAGCACCTGCTTCGGTGGTTGCATGGTCTAAGATGTCACTCCCACAATAGTGTATAGTGCTGACAAGGGTTCGAATACCAGTCGGGTGTTTTTTTCTTAAATTGTTTTCCAGTCTCCTTCCAGGCAAATTAAAGTATAATAATTATAACTATTCTTAATTCAACATCCCACACCCCTAGCACATTAGTGTAATTGTTAAAATCCGTAAAGACTAAACTGGTGGTAATATGCAGTGGCAAAAACACTTACCGTTTAAAAATAATTAATTTAATAATAAGATAAGTTAAATGTCCTTTCTGTATCGTTTATTTTGAATGTATTGATATGATGAATAACATTTAAAGAGTTTTCAAATTGAAAAATTGACCGATTTTCATTCTAAGATGTGATACGGGGCGAAACCATGTACTACACTACATTAAGCTAAGAAGCTGGACATAATAATTGTTGACATTTTACAACATTGAAGGTCATTTTTGGAAATTTCAAGGCAAACAATTAAGAAAGAGAAAGGTTGAAGGTAAAAACATCGAGGGGAGTTAGGAAATTGGATGAAAACAATCTGTTCGTCGACTAATTTCTCAATCTAACCTTGTCCCAGGATGTTTTGACATGTTGTCGAGTGGGGGGAGGTTAAACCAACACGGCCCATTTTGACAGTGGCCATTTATAAAAGAGGGTCGGAAACGCAAGAGAAATGTCGAGAATATTTCACAGTAGTGAATGTTCACAGAATTGACAAAATAAACTCACCTCTATTTGTAAATATTTCGTTATTTTAACTTCTAGACTTAATTTGTGGCCCTCTTCCTCATAAATCCCTATATAATCGTCAACCTTAACAGCGCACAGACGACATAAATTACTCAGTTCGGCCATATTATTTATCAAATATATTTAATAAAAAATTACATTTCACTGTAATATAAATGAAATGTATTAAAGACCAAATATAAATATGTATTGATTTAACCACACTATCATTAATTTATTGTATGTTTACTTTTTTTATAGCAGACACCTTTTTTTGTTGTATGTGTGAGTTTTTGGCAAGCTGTTTATTTACAAAATATCCCAAATAAACTGAGTCTTTATCAGTCCAGCAAAATAAAAGTTAAATAGCTGTAAGTATAAACCACTTCAAAATAAAAACTTATATACATTCTAAGGTTTTAATGTTATAATAATAAATAACTTTAGCGTGTTATTCGAAATAAATCGGCATTACAGTGTTAGTAGTTGAAATGTTTCCTAGCCTGTAGGCGCGCTCTTTAAATATTCTCATTATTAAGGTGGGGTTGTAGGGTATGCGAATTAATAGTAGACTGTGTTGTTTTTTCAAAGCGAAACTTTTTTTTGACAAAATAATTAAGATATTGCTTCAGTAAAAATGTAGAGTTTAATCTTTTTCACATGGTTATCTCAACAGTTGTTGAATATCTTTCAAAGATGGCATGGAATTTAATGACCCTTTCTCATTTAAAAAAGTGTGCCGCCATGACAGATATTCAACCACTGTTGATATCACTAAGTGTATAAAATTAAACTCTATGACTGTACTGAAGCAATATTTTATTTATTTTTGGCAAAAAAAGAAAAAGTTTTGATTTGAAAACGGCAAAAAGCTTCACCTTTTCTTGCGTCGCCAACATTCTCACCTTAAAACTAGTATTCAAAATAATCGAACAAAATTTATAATTGAAATAAATTAAGTTATATATTGTTAATATGAGGTAAGACCAGCATGAAAGTATTTGTTGATAATTTACATTGTTGCTATGATTGTCAAGTTCGGGCACTCCTGTGGACGCACGAGGGAAAATAAAACCCCTCAGGGGTAAACGAGGGGTGTATTGTAGCGGTAGTTCAGATTTATACATCCTGTTTGTCAGTTAGTTACAGTTAAACACGGCCCAGGAATGTGACTCAAAGACGGGTCTGTTATCTTTCAAGTACATCACACACCACTTTACAGAGCTTTTAGCGAAATGTTCTCATGGGGATGGAACCTGGAATCTTGTTCCTCGATATTACATTTTATACTTCTACACCTTCCAGTGATATTAACCCTCCCAGCAAGACCGTAGCCAGCCCAATAATTTCAAGGGGGGGGGGGGGTTGGTG
>CABFVX010003303.1:0-47416 GCA_902151425.1 Timema shepardi
ATAGAAGAAAACTATGGAAAAATGTAGTTATGGAATGGTTCTCAATAGTAGGACAATATGTCTCCTGTGGATATGTGAAGTTTTGGTACGAGCATGTTTGTGTGGAAGAATTAAGTATTGGAACAATATCTTTTGTGGAAGTATGAAGTTATGGAAAGACAACTGATTTTCAAATATTTATTTTACTAAGAATAAGACTGTTTTGGTGCATTCTGGCATCATATTCTGCTGCAGGGCTGCCAGATCTATGACACAACATATACAGCTCGAAAAATGATAAAAAATGGAAGAATGAAGTTTTGGAAATCACCTCCTTATTTAAACTTGGGATTCGAGTTTCAGAATTCGTAAAATGGTGATTTGACCCAACTCTGCCAAAAACCAAAACATATATTTTTTTTAATGTTCCTAAAAAGTCTATTCTACTTGTGGTAGAGTATTATTCATATATCAATATTATTTTTATGTACATATTTATATTATACTCCACAATACTAAATGTAGCCCCATGGCTTCTTTGGTACTGACTGACAGCTGCTAAACACATGTTTTTGCAGATCATCCGGTTCAGCGTAGGTATACGTAATTTGGTCTGGTAGCTTTTTAAAGCTGTCAGCACCAAAGAAGCCATGGGGCTACTGTACCAATGCTTGCCAAGAGATTATTAGTAAGTTACTAAAAAACAAAAAGCCAAAGTTATTATATTTGTTTTAGTACTGATTTAGCTGCAGCTAGATATATTCTGAAAATTAAGAAATGACACCTGCACTCGGGAATCGAACCCCAGACTTTTGGCTTAGTATACCAATGCTCTAGCCACTGAGCTATCCTGGAATTGTCCCATGCCCAGGGTCATTCTTCACTCATATTTCATATTTTAAGGCAGAGTCTATGATGGACGTGTGGAAATCGCCGGCTATAAATGTGTGATTTTATCAAGATAACGAGCTATCAGATAACACAGCCACGTATATGTGATCCCTTACAATTATAATAATTGTGCAAGTGGAAATAATAAGCCAACTACCAACTATGCCTTAAAATATGAGTGAAGAATGACCCTGGGCACGTGACGATTCCTGGATAGCTCACTGGTTTGAGCATTCGTGTGTCTGGGGGAAGAGGCGGTGTAAGAGGAGGCTCAATTTTTTTTAAATTTGTGGTGATAATCAAGCCTTGGGTAACCGAGCTTTTAGGCAACTATTTTTAAATTTATTTATTTATTTGCAAGGCCGTAGCCAGCCAATAATTTCAGAAGGGGGTTTGGTGGGAACATCTCCCAATTGACGGAGGCTAGAAATAATTCTAATTGGCAAACGGTTTTAGAAGAACTCTCAAGTGTTATATATGGCAACATTACCCCCTAACTGCTGAAGGCTAGTAAAAATTCTAGCTATTAAACACCTCTAGAAGCTATCTTAAGTGGGTTTTTTTGCAACATAACACCAAAAGTGCCGAAGGCTAGGAAAAGTTCAAAATATTAAACACCTCTAGAAGCTAACTGAAGTGTTTTTTTATAGTAACATAACTCCCTAACTGCCGAAGGTTTGGAAAATTCTAAATACTAAACACCTCTAAAAGCTATATGAAGTGTTTTTTATGGCACCATAACCCCCTAACTGCTGAAGGCTGGGAAAATTTCTAAATATTAAACACCTTTAGAAGCTATACGAAGTGTTTTTTTTATGGCATCATAACCCCCTAACTGCCGAAGGCTAGGAAAATTTCTAGATATCAAACACCTCTAGAAGCTATCTGAAGTTTTTTTATGGCAACATAACCCCCTATCTGCCGAAGGCTGGGAAAATGTCTGAATACTAAACCCCTCTAGAAGCTATCTGAAGTGTTCATTTATGGCACCATAACCCCATAACTGCCGAAGGCTAGAAAAATTTTTGAATATTACCTCTAGAAGCTCTCTGAAGTGCTTTCTATGGTAACATAGCCCCAAAATTTGTACTTGTATATTAATTTTTATATTGTTTGAACCATAAATGAAGAAATTTTGTTCATAAAACTCTAGGTTTGAGCGTCCCCCCTCCCTCCACCCCCTGTGGCGACAGCCTTGTGTATTTGTCCATACTGGATTTTTAAACCTACAAGGCTTTTCATTGCAACTTGAATTATTATTTATTTCAGTTTACCTGAATTTGAGCTAAATATCCAATTTAGCTGACTTTATCACAATGGTTTCCAACATTTTGTAGTTTATGACCACTACTTTTCTCTCTGCAGCCATCACGACCTTTTGATAACTTAAATTGTTCAAATCCTAGTTTTTAATTTTTTTTTATTATGTATTACTACCAGCACAGACTATCTACAGTTATAGCTACACCAGTGGAGTAAGTAAAATTTAGAGGAAATGTATACTTATTTACTTGGAGGGATATTAGGATGAACTACCCCTGACCAGAATTAAAATCCTTACTTCACCTTCACCAACAAACCAAACAAGTGTGACATTAAAATCGCATGTCCACTAATGCTTGTTTTAATTATTATAAGTTGCATATAATAATGATTATATGTGACTAATATGTAGTAAAATAGAATCAACAAGCCCAGGCTTGGGGGATGATTTTATATTATGCTAGCAGCATTACAAGGCTGCCACAGTAAACAAATCAGCAAGAAGCTATCAGAATGAAATAGCCAAAAGGAACCTAATCAGTAACTACAGTAGCCCTATGGCTTCTTTGGTGCTGACTGACAGCGCACAGCTGACATTTGATGACTTTGAAAAGTTACCAGACCAAATTATGTATCCCTACACCGAACTAAATAATCTGCAAAAACATGTGTTTAGCATCTGTCACTTCTGACAGTCAAAATTTACCTAAATTTTGACTGTCAGAAGTCAGCTGTGAGCTGTCACTCAACACCAAAGAAGCCATGGGACTACTGTAGTTCGTTTTTAGCACTTTAAGAACCTACTTTTCTATTAGAATTTCGTATTGTTTTATAGTAATTAAAATCCTTGAAAAAGTAAATATAAAGCTAAAACCTCTACATTGTGACCCCACCCAAAACACCCTGCGACTCCCAAGTTGGAAACCGCTGCTTAATTATAAGACACTTGGAAGCAATATTTAACTAGTTAGCTCCCTGAAATGTAGAACTCACTTGTCATTTTATCTAAAGATTATAAACATTTTCATGTGTACTTAAAACATTTTTAACTGTAAAATGAAGCAATAAAAAATGACCTGCCTCGGTGGCGTAGTTGGCTAACGCGCTTGTCGTGTTGAGCTTGACTAATGAGGACAAGGAGATCGAGGTTTGAATCTCAGTCGGGTGAACTGGGGGTGGTTTTTCCTAAATGGTGTTTCACTCTCCCTCCATGCAAATGCGGGTTCACTTCCTTTAATTCAACCTTCCCAATTCCTAATCTATTAGCGTAGTTATTAATTAAAGCGTATAACCCGAACAGGTAGTAAGATGCAGTGCTAAATATTATTATTATTATTAATAAAAAATGGAATTTATCGATATTTCTACAGTATTTGGATACCTGTCCTGCTTCATAACCTCATGGAAGTTGCCCTAAAATGTTAATACTGGTACGTCAATAAACTATTCAAAACATATTGTAATTTAGCGCGTGAGGATGACGGGGCTTCCCCTGACATTTTATTAAATAACTTATGGCAAATTCGAAATCAGCATGATAAACAACATGGTTATACAAAATTTCATGCAAATTGAACACTAAATAACAAATTTAACAATGTATCCCAAATTTTAAAATGTTAAGGAGTGAAAAACAAACCTTATTTTTTTGTTTAATGTACTCTATTTAATCGAATGAAAAATTATAAGAGTTGTACTCCTCTTCCTTCATTGTTGCTTTGAGCCAATTAAAATTGCTTTCATGAAAGCATATTTTAATAAACAATGAAATAAGATATATTAGTTCAATTAAAACTAGTATGGATACTTACTAGAAAAATTAGTGTATATTTCAGAATTAAAATACTCACACTTATCTCACTGTCCTCATTTCATCAGTCAGAGCTTTCAATAAGAAAACAATAAAATGTTGCCTAACATTCACTGCATTTATGCCTTCAAAATTTAATAATGCCCTAATTAAGGCATTGGGTGTACAACATATGATAATTTGAATTATAAAACTGTGACAGTCTAGCAACCACGAAAGTCACAACTAAAAACATTGGCTGACAATGCTGCTACTTCAATTATTGCTGGCTGAATGAAATTTTGCTACTGGGCAGCGCATGTTCTCTCATGATTCGTTTCCATACTACATTCAGCATACACTCACTGGCCATTGTCTCTGTCTACTGACAACGGCGCTACTAGACTACATGATTAACTAAGATTTCTAAAATCTATTAAACAAGGAATCTCCTATAATTGTTTGACGATATTTGAAGTTGGGATTTTTCGTAGAGTAGGGATCAACAGCTGGGAAATTTTAAATTTGTCAGTACAAGTCTGTGGTTAAAGGACTTTCAAAATAGAAAGTAATGGGGTACAGAATAAGACTAAAATTTCCCAAATCCAGATATCAAATCTTGCAAAATTCTCACCTTTCAAGCTTATAATCAACATTGTGTGGGGTGAGGGGGACACACCCTCTTCCCCTAGCACGACACCTCTGAGTAGAAATAAATAAGATAGAATACTGAAAAATACAAACACATTTTTAAGGACAATCTTTTAATGTCACAGACAGCATCATCAGGTCAAAATAGTAAACATGTTCTTGGTTGGCCTGCAAAGCTGATTTATAAACTGTTGATTGTTTTTCAGTTATGGATTAACTGAATACATGGCTGCACTTAGCTTAAATGTGTAGACAAATTAAACAGTTATGTCGTCAAATAGTGTGAGTTATATTATTGTTGACGTATCCAAACTGTTAAAAATGATAGGAAGGAGAGAAATTCACCAAAGATTTTAATGATAACTCGGTTCCCATATTTTTGTAAATGGGGTCACTACTAGAAACTATTAGATGCATGGACTTAGGGAGAATTTAATTTGGAGGGTGGGGGTGGAGGTGGTTTAAAACTCATAAGTCTATGACATTACAAATAAGACCAATACTGTTTTATACAGTAGCTGTGGAACTTAATTTGTGTAAAATAAGAGGAGGACCGAGGGGAGTTAAGTAACGAGAAAGTTTTTAGGGACTATCTATTCTCCTTTTCCGTTAATCTTAGAAACTCGGGTGCTCCTAGAAGCTATTTGTAGTGTTCCTTCTTTGGAGAAATTTTGAATATATACCCTTTTTAACAGCAATTTAGAATAGGCCTAATGCTCTCTCCTAAAATGTTTGGAATTTGAATGCCACCAGCAAATTTTTTAAATTGGATGCCCTTAAAGCGATTTTGAGTGATCCTCACCTGGATTCTTGTTTTTTAAATACATGGGCAATAGAAGTTATTTGGAATGACCCCCTTATGATTTTTTCCCTTCTTAAACGGATGCCTCTAGAAGCCATTTAGAGTGGACGCAAAAAATTTTGAAATGTGGAATGTCTTTAGAAGTTATTTGAAGTTTGATACAAGGCCCTCTTTATATTTCATATTAAAAATGTCAGAACATTTCAGAGTTTGGGTGTGTGTAACCACATCCCCATCCCCCCTCAGCCCATGATTAGGAGTTAAACAGGATTAGTGGGTACTGTAAATATATCCTGTGCATAATTTTGTGACAAGAGTATTGGGGAGTGGTGTAATTTTGTTCTGTAGTAAGTGTAGAATCAGAAATGTGATCATGGCCATCTTGGTCCAGTGACTGGAAGGGGAGGGGGAGGGTAAAAATTTAAACTGAGTGAAAATGATAAATTATGTAACAGTTTTTTCATAAAAATATAGATTATGCTAGTTCTTTATGGCTTCCTAGATTAAGTTTTATATTTTTGTAACATAAAATTGTTTACATTAGTAGGGCGGAAAATACTTTTTCTCTAAAAATTAAAAAAAAGCATATTTCATATCAAATTTAAAGTAATTAATGCCACAAAATGGTTAAATGAATCGTTTAATGGTTCAAGATCATCATTAATGTTATTTCAAGTGATATAAATAACTTTTTATTTATTCACACGTATTGTTAAATTATATTAAAGGACAGTAAAATGAAGTCCCTAGCAGGGACAGATTTCTCAGTTGGGAAAAAGAGAAAAAAAAATTGGTGATTTATGTGTGCTGTGTAGCAAGGAAGGTAAAGAGACTTTCGTGGAAAATTCTAGTGAATACAATTTTCAATAGTTATTCAGAATGGAAAGATGAGCAGTGCATACATATTTTAGACTTTCTAAATGGTAATTGTTCAGTTTAAGACTTAGGACAGCTTGGGTTTAAGTAGCATCAAAGCTACTATAAAAATGTAACACATAATAAAAGATGGCAATCACCAGTGAAAAGCATCAAAATATAACAAAGAATAGCTATTTTTTCAACGATGGTACTGAAATTCAAAAACATCCATTACATCATGTTTCTTATGATGCAGGAGATGCTAATTTAATGGATGCAGTTGATTTAAGCGGAAACAGCACATGACTTGTAGGACTTAATGAGTGTATCAATCCAACACATGCACATTCAATTGATGTTTTATATCATGCAGCATGCTGGGTCAAAATATGTGACAAATGTTATTCGTATGAAGACGTTACAAAAGCAAGGACAACCTAGTTTTAAAGCTTTAGTGGCTTAAGATATTGATTTTATAAATATGCTGAAAGTTTCTCTTGTTGAAGCAAATGTAACTTGCATGGCTAACTTGCACAGTTCTTACATTAATGTATGCTACATCAATGGCCTTTACCCATTGATAAGAATTAGGTTGAGAAGAGAACTGAAACTTTTCATTGAAGAATAAATGCCAGGTGTTCTCTTCCAAAGCATAAGAATGAATCAGAAAGAGTATGCCTAAAAAGTACAAAAGATGCTGTAGTGAAACTTGAAGAGGATATCTTTGAAGAGCAATTTAAGATACTTTTTTCTGCTGCCAAGGTAATTAGAAAAACAATTTTGAATGCTAAGATTTGTACCTTTGAAGGCAGTATGAATGCTGACTTTGAGCAGATACTTGAACTACTGTATGTATTTTTTAAATGGTGTCTAGTTGGAAAGGGTGGTATCTCCTCAGAAGCTAAATGTGTAAATGAGATTGATGCTTGAGCTAATCGTTTGTCTCTACCACTGATGTATGATTGTTTATCACAGCACCAGGTCACAATACCTTCTAAAAATGTAATCAAGCATAGGTAAGAATTTACATTACAAGTTTCCGATGGTTAAATTGTTCACCATTTGACTCGTAGCTCCAATCTAATCTTGTGAAATTTCTTCATTCTGCAGGATTCTCTGTTTACTATTCTCACATTTGGAACCAAGAAAATAATATATCAAAGTCTGTTATCGCAAATATGAACACCCATAGAGGACTTTACCACCTGATATAGTATTTGGTAGGTTTGCTCATTTTACAGAACACAACATAGATTTTAAAGAAGACACTTCAGATGAGCGAAATACCCTTCATGAAACAGTGATAATTGCTTACTAGACAGTTAAAGATGATGGTATTTCTGAAAATCTTATGCTTCTTTCTAGAAATGAAGACATAACCATTCATGAAAATATATATTCGGTGCTGTACTTTAGCATTCATAAGGTTGGGAGGCCAATATACCCTACAATGTGTTACTTCAAGTAAGTCCGAATGTCTGAAAGCAGCAGAAACCCAAGATATAATTTTGATTCTAGGATAAGGTGCTTATTTAAATCAGACTCAAAGAACAAATTAAGTGCTATTAACTTGGTCTTCTCACAATTCTATGGTGAATCAAACCAAACATAAAACACACATATCTGTCATACCTTTGTTACCTGCATCACCAACTGATATTTTTATTCAGTACATCTAGAAAAAGTCAATGAAAATATCAGGGGCCCTGTAAAAAAAGTAGTTGTAACTGCAGACCTTGGTCTGTATTGACCCTTGAAACATCTACAAATGGCCTTTTCCATTGATAATTGGGTAGTGATTCCAGGAGATTTGCACATTATAATGGTTGATTAAGAGCTTGGGAATTCATTGAATCAGCTGTTATTCCAGAATAATGGATTGAAAGTGGTATTTTTGGTGACAGCTGTGCAACATTTTCTTGAAGGAAAGCCAGTTCATCGGTCATTTAAGACTCACATCACAACTCTTCATGTGTTATTCACTATTCTTCTCAAAGAGTTCATAAAGCAGGATAGTGAGTAAAAAAAAAAGTGGGAAGCCTGGCAGAAAAAGAACTAACAAATTATATCATTGGCCAACAAAGAAGTAACTGAAGAAGAGTTGGAAGAGTTTCAGCTATACAAGAAGTTAAAAAACTTTTGCGAAAAGAATAGCGAGAACAATCCTACCTTAAAAATGGTTCTGAACTATATGGACATGGTTTTCACTCTAATTTCATTCAGTCGTGTAGTATGTAATACAAACTGGGAGCTGAGATTGTCAACATTACAAGAGTTAAACAATTCTTTTTTGTGGTGGACCTTCGAAACTACAGTGCACTGTGCGCACGGCACATAGCAGAAATGAAAGTGCTGCATTAAAGTGATCCTGAAACATGGGCAGAGCTTGAAAGCGATAATTGGGCTCCTAATAAAACAAATATTCATTTTTGTTAAGGCAAATTCAAAAACTCTAAACAAGTTCTTAACCGAGTCCAGAACTGGCTAAGATTTTTTCTGATGGAATGACATCATGTATGATGAGGAAGGGTGAGGTTCACTAAAATTTAATTAATCCTTTTAGCTATGATGGAAACGATTGATAAACTTGGTGACAATGACTGTTGTGCCAACTGAAGTTGCACATGATGTCTGTGCTATGCCAGATGCTGGTCTATTGCAATATCAAAAATTTGTTGGTGAACGTATCATCGACAACACTCTAAATTTCTATGATGCAATTCCACAAAACATGTCGAAGCTCTGTAAAATTGTTGCAAAAAAGGTCAAAGTCAATACTAAAGAGGGTGTGGTAAAGATAAAAGAAGAGAAGAAGCTCTTCAATTGTTTTGTTGTTCTCTGTGGTTCCCGTTCAGAAATGAATCTGAAAGAATGTATCGGCAAGTATGAGTTATCTGCACTCCCACATAGTATTTGCAAGCTGACCCATCATTTGGAAGACCTTGCATCCAAGGAGCAGCTGGGAAGATAAAACAGAAGTGCAATCTTCATCCATAGAACTCATTCTGAAATGTCCGCTGCGGTTTTAGACAGAATGGCTGAAATACATACAGTGAAGCTTGTAAAGGACACCCAGACAGTATCAGAGTTGGAAGAACAGTTCTGCAAGAAATTATTTTCAAAGTATGGAAATTTCTCAGAATTCATTTTGTATTTATTACATATGTAGAAAACTCGCTAAAAAAATACAAAAAGGTACAGACGGCAGCATGGGAAAGCACTTATTCAGTACAAAATAGAGGCCAAGACAAGCATAAAATCTGTTTCACTGAAGAAGCCTCTATCACATGTAAAAACAAATATGCACTATCAGAATTGTTGAGTAGCATTATAATAAAAATGGCCGCAGAGTTGGACAAGAACGTTGTTGTTTACTATCATAATGATGCAAAAGCTACAAAATACCTTGTTGACAATTTAATGAGTTCACAAGTAGTTGATACAAAAAAAAACTCCAAGTACCTCACACAATCGAAATAAGAGCCCAGTCACTGAGACTCTTTTCTCCTGATACAGATATCCTTGTATTGGCTCTCCAACGATATCTGCAACTGCCAAAATACACTTATTTTGTTTCAACAGGTGCTAAACGTGAGATTTCCTTGGGTAAAGACTAAAGTGTATGGAGCCTTAGGACAAGAACAAGCTGAAGCTTTATTTAGAATGTATTCACTTTATGGAGCTAACATAACAGGTTCATTTTCAGGTAAAACTAAGACTAGTTTCTGGAACAGGTTCATGGATGCTAATGATGAAGTCCTGGATACTCTGGCATCACTAGAACAAACACAAGTCTTTGAAGAAGAAACAAATCATGTCCTTGAAGAATACATCTGCAATGTGTAATTGTGCATGCCAAAAGTTAAAATGCTAAATGATTTACGATGGGTTTTTTTACAGAAAAAAAAACAAAAAACTAG
Source organism: Timema shepardi (assembly GCA_902151425.1). NCBI lineage: Eukaryota > Metazoa > Arthropoda > Insecta > Phasmatodea > Timematidae > Timema > Timema shepardi. Next base: position 10,154 of record CABFVX010003303.1, read on the forward strand.
TAGAGGGCATACACATACCTTCAACTCAAGCTGCACTTCAAACAGCTATTCAAGCGTTAAGATGGCATCAAGCACACCTTCTAAAACGTAGTCTACCACCAGTGACAGACAGATGAAAATGGATGTTATGAATCTATGATGTGTGATCTACCTTGTGGTCCTGTATAGTGCGGTGTTTGTATTGCCCATAAAAATGTGTTTCCCACTCCAAGTGTGTCATGAATTGACTCTCGTACTGAAATGTGTTCTTGTTCAGCTGATATTGAAAAGTGCAACAATTATCCTGATGAACTAACTAATAGGAAGAAGTTGAACGATAACTGTGACACTGAAATTCTAAACTTGTATTATTAACTCAACTATTTGTGCATATGTGAATGAGTTATTTTTTTAAATTTATGAGTCACAAAATGTCCCTTTAGAGCTCAAAACACAATACAATGCAATATATGTGTACCCAAAAATAATTACAACCAACCAAAATGTTTCTATTTAATTTTTTGGGAAAAAAACTATTTTACACCATAGTGAATCCAAAATGACATTCATTTCAACAATTTTAATGTTACAAGAATGTAAAATTTAATCTAGGATAGCCACTAATAACTAAAACAATATACATTTCTATGAAAAAAAAAGTTATAAAAATTATCATTTTCAGCCATTTTTAAGTTATAATCTTCTCCCTCCCCTCCTTGCTACGGTTCCAAGATGGCCACCATCACTTTTATGATTCTACACTGCATACAGAACAAAATGACACATGGGGTAAAAAGTTCACCATTAGAAAAGCCAATAGGTTGGTCACCTATCATTTGATCTTTATGTTATTTGTATACTTGTAATTGAGAAAGAAATTTTAGTGTTTTTGGCTATTTTAGAAAATAAACAATAACATATAGTTTATCAAACATATTTTATTTAACAAACACAGGTTTACATTAATAAATTACACATATTCAAAATCTAAAATGTATTTTGAACAATGTTTCCATCCAGAAATATTTCACAGATCACAGAATGTACATACTTTATTAGGTGTTGTAAAACTTAGTTTTGTTCTTGTAGATGTGTTTGTAAATGAAAGATGGACATCTATGATGCAACAACTAGAAACACAACTTTTAATTTTATTCTTCATAAAATTAACCTAAAGAATGTTATGTTCACAATGCAATATTTCCGAAAAAAAAAACCCAACAAACAATCAGACTCGTTTCTGGAGTACATAAGAAACTTGTTAAAATTTAAAAGCAATAAAACAACATTTTAACTTACCATACATAACAGAACAAGGCTTTATATTTATGATAATTATATAAATTTGAGCAAATATATCAAGAATATCTCATTTACTTATTTTGTGGGAAATTTTTATTTTCGTGCCAACATCTAAGATAGTTCTTACAGTTATACTCCCCAATTTACCTGTAAAGAGTTTCATCAGCTTATGATATATTTAAGAAAATTAAAAGAATCTGGCAAATATTTATGGGGTTCTCATGTCTAGCCATCAGTAGAAAGTGGTTAAAACAATAATAATTAAAAGTTATATTATGTTTTAAGATAATTATATCAAGAAGGCTAAATATAAGTCAAATGTTCATAGTCACATTTATTATATAAGGTAACCTGGTGGTCTAGGGGTAAGGTTTTGTGTTAAGGGGCCGGGGTTGAAATACTGGTCCCTGCACAGATCTGTCTGATTACCAAGCCCTTCCTTCACCTCAGTCAAAGTGCGTGCCTTCATATTTAGTGAATGTGTGGAATATGGAGCCCTCACCGTGGTTCAGAACCCACATTAAACTGTATGTCCCTTCTAATTTCCATCATCATTCTCACGTATCATTCTACAATCTAGAGATAGTGAAATTCGCCTAAATGGTGTCTCCCCTCAGAAATTAATTCTTCCATACACCAGGAGAGCAAAGATAAAATAAGGTAAAATGGCCAAAATCTAGAGCATTAGCCCCACCAACCACATTTATTATACACATAGAAAAAAAGAAAAGCGGATGTACTTGCACAGAATTACAAAATAAATTCAAAGTGTGTTGCATACAACAAAATGGTGAAGGAAAGACTGTGATGAGTCAAAGCTACCCTCATCAAACAATTGGAAACATGCCGGATAAATATTTTGCTATATATATTGTAATAAATTGGTGTAGAAACATTAACAATGAATACAATCATAATATTATATATAACAACTAACTAAAACAATGTACATTTATTTAAATCTTAACATTTTGCCCACATTGTAGTGAGGATACTGTAACAATGGCATTAAAAATATGTCTAATTTCATAAGAATTGGGTTCAATCTACTGTTTTACAAATCTAAACATTCTATTTACCTTCAAATCAATAATTTCGAATTTGAAGCTAGGAAAAAATATGAACATAAGAGGAAATATAGATATAGTAGACAGTCATTCAGTGATAAATTATTAGTCTGGGGCCTTGTTGAGCTTGTCCTACATATCATATTGTAGGTTCTGAACCACCAATAGGTAGTGTTAAGAGTTTTAAAACAAATTTCAATTGAAATATTGATTATTTTTTTAAAAAGAATTCATCTTGAATATCCTTAGGGATTTGAAAGTCCCATCCCTACATTCTATATATGTTTAAAAACAAAAGGCCTTTAAGTCAATGTTATATAGATGAAAATAATAAGGCTATTTACATCTATAGTGTAAAATAAGAAATGATGAATATGTAAAGTGTGCTTTCTCATTTATTTAGCTTGAATATTGAAGATATAAAACATTAGTGTTTTTAAAGAATCATAACTAGCATCAGGATGAACGCATGTGAAATAAAAAGATTACTTCTATTTGAGATTATAAGAGGTTGGGGTTTTATTAGAATTAAATCAATGGGATTGATATGCCTCAATCGTTTTGCTTTGATAGTCTTTATCAGACAAAATATGAGGGCTATTCCAAAACTAACTTCAGAATGGCTGGTAATTTTTTAAATCAAAACTAGAGTAAAAGAATCTTACTATACTCAAAACTTACATAACTTCAATTATTGTCCACAGAGCTGCCAACCATAATTCAGGCACTTGTCATGCTGTGGCACTATCTTTAGCAATCCCTCGTCAAGGAACAGCACTGCCAGAGTACCTAGCCAGTTGTTGACTTCATCCATGTGCTGCTCGTTGGTTTAAAAGCACTGGGTAGCTAGCCAGACTTTTATATTTATGAAGAGATGGTTAATACTTGGCGCCAAGTCCAGGCTTTAAGGGAGTGGTCTAAAATTTTCCAGTTTAACTGCTCGAGTAATACCTTTGTGCCCAAATGCGCTTTCTCCCATGCTCGCTGGCACAAACACAGTAACAGAAGGCTCATAAATTATAATCTGCCAATAGCCTGCATTGACACCAATACCAACTTGTAACAGAGACACATAACTCTTTGGTCTAGCTGCAACAATGATCGAATTGGCAACTGCAATACATTTTCTGGGAACACATTCTTTTCCTCTTTTCGGCATCATCTCTTCATGAAGAAAGCTATGCAGAAACTACTTATCATTCAAAATATGAGAAGCAAAACTACAAAAACAAATTACCAAACCTCGTTTTCCACCTGGGGGACAAAAAACAACAGAATCTCTGTAGTGATCTTCCAATTGTTTTTTCAGGCGTTTGCTGTGTAGCTCTTATTATGTGGTGAAATAATTTTTAATTGTTCAAGTGATGCTGATAGTCTTTGTGGCTTTCTAGGTGCTCACACAATTTTGCGAATCCCTCTGATTTGGCTGCATCTAGTGCATTAGTGTTGGTTTTCACTCCTCTGGTACATGGGGGTACAAACCCAAGCCAACCAAATAGAGGATAGCAATCACGGTGATATCGTGCCTCTGCAGCAACTAGATCTATTACAGCATTTATTCTTGAAATAACAATTTGTCCCCAATCATCGGCTTGTTTTGAGCACAACACTGCAAGTCTTCTTTAACTCCAAAGTCATTGCCTCTTTGTCTAATGGTTTTCGATTGGGTTGCTTCTCATTAACAACCGCGAGTTACTCACAAAACAAACACTTTTGTCTTAAAATTAAAGATTATTATTATTATTATTATTATAACTACAATTATTATTTTGTTTTATTCCATGCAGAGTTTAGGTCACCCCGCTTCCTTTCTTCCCCAGAATACTTTTAACTACACAAAAAAAAAGACCAGTGTGAGCTTCTAATCTTATTAGGGCACATCATGTAGTCTCATTGCTTCATTTTGTCTAGAATTGACCACACACGCCACTGCCTTGTACATAATGGAACCCTAATATTTTAAAGGTGTTCTGTATGAAAAATATAGGGTCTCTAATATACCACTAAGTAAAAACTTCAATAATTTGATACAGTTATACTAGACTCTGTGAATGCTTTTCTTGATGCGCAGGTACTCCTAAGATTTTCATTTATTTTCCTCCAAAGTTGTTTATTAGAATTGGAAACACCAAACAGGTTAGCAGCCTGCAAGTTACCTGTTTGTTGGGCTTCACAAGCCATCTTCTAACACAATCACTCATTTGGGGACCTGTCATGGGTGGTTTTATAATGTCATTTCACATTCTTCCACCAAACAACACTGACCTACTGAATTACCAGTTCAGTGACAGTGAAGGGTGAAAATCTTCTCCTCTATCTCTCTATTTTCACCTTGAGTTCATTATAGGACGTGTGTAGTGATTCCTGCCGCTTGGTACAGTTACAGTATGCCCCAACAAATACCTGTGTAGGAATCTGATGGTTTTTTTAAGTAACAAATGTTAGGGTGTGTATTTAATACGAGTGTAGTTTTTTGAAGGACATTTTTATGAAAAAAAATCGCACTATATTCAGGACAACAAAATAATCTAAAATTACAAATATTTGTTAATATTGTATACAGATCTTAAAATATTATATTCAATTAATCTTAAATGGATTGTTATTGTTCGTTCTAAAAGTACAATAAAAACAGTTTGTATTAATTTAGTGAGACTACATAAGTGGATCAAACTCTCTATGCTAGCGAAATATAAATATTGTCCCTCACAACCACATAAATCAGACTTAATATAAACAGTTTTATTCCAGTGCAAGAAAAAAGTATTCAAACATAATAAACTAAAACTATAAATAATACTTTTTGATAAAAATTAGGCCAGTTAATTTCATACAACACAAAACAATACAGAAGCTACTGTAAATATTGAACAAAATATACATAATATATGTACCCTTCATCTAACCTTTAAAATAACAAGCTTAGCTTACATTGTTTCACTATGGTGGAGCTTTTAAGATAGGATCATAGTTTAATACTTCAAGGTTAGGCTGTTGCCTTATCCCAAAAATGCACATAATATAAATTGACTTAAGTGAGTTGTTCCAAAACAAAACCAAAGTTAAAAACAACAAGTTTTTGCCTAACTTATTTTCATACATATTATTGTTATTATTATTATTATTAGCAGCACCGCGTCTTACTACCCGTTCGGGTTATACGCACTTACGCTAATGTGTAATGGTAGGGTGATTGTGAGATGAAATGAAGGACCTACAGTTTAACGTGGAATCCGAACCACAGTGGAGACCTGGCATTCCTCACATTCACAAGATGTCTTGTCAGAGGCGAAGGAAGGGTTTGGTAATCAGATAAATCTTTGCTGGGACCTGGGATTGAACCCCGGCCGCTAGCATAGAAGTCTGACACCTTACCCCTAGACCACCAGGTCACCTTCATACATATTGTTTTGTGAATATGACGAAATATATAAAATATTATTTGATTGCAAGAAGATATCCAAAGTAAAGAACGGGATGAACCATTTTTCATTCTAGGCTTAAATTTATTTTTCATCTTTGTAATTTTAGTCAAAACTTATCACTCCCATCCCTTCCTATAAAAAAATACAAATAATTTGATAGTAAAATTAGAAGCTTATGGCAATTTTATCCCAATTAAAGTCGGAAAAAGAGAGTAAACTCTGATTTGGTTAAAATTTAAAGGTCTGAACAATGAATAAAAATTCTAATATTCTGTAGAATTATTTAAAGGAAAAAAAAAGTACATTAATTTATTTTTAAATTGGAAGTTTTGCAAATAAAAGCTAAATAGTACTTTGTCTAACAAGTGTTGAATAAGGTAAAAAAAAAGGTCTAATTCAATAATTATTACACAGTAGGGCCCCTGTATCCAGTGATTCAGTATCCACAATTTATCGCCGCCTAATTTTATTTACTTTTAATTAAAGAAAAAGATAGTTAATAAGATACAATGTCTACACCATCACCCCACTTCATTTCCTCATCGTGAGCATTGTGCTATCATATCACCATCATAATCACTATAAGTAATCAAGGGCGTTGCACGATATATATTTTGGTGGGGGTGGGGGAACCAGTGTTTTTCACAACTCTAGGGGGTAAACATTTTGAAATTAGAAAAATTTCCAAGTAGCAAAGGAGAGTACAAGAAGAGCAATGTTGAGAACATGTGTGTGGTGTAGGGGGTGGGGTTAGAAGGGGTAGCAGGAAGAGACTCAATTTTTTTTTTTTAATTTGGAGTGATAATCAAGCCTTTAACCGAGTTTTTAGGCAACTATTTTTAAATTTATTTATTTGCAGCCAATAAATTCAGGGTTTGGTGGGAACATCCACCAATTGACGAAAGCTAGAAATAATTCTAGAAGCTATCTGAAGTGTTTTTTATGGCATCATAATCCCCTAACTCCCAAAGCTGGGGAAATTTCTAAATATTAACTCTAGAAGCTATTTGAAGTGTTTTTTTATGGTACACATAACCACCTAACTGCCGAAGGTTAGAAGAAATTCTGAATTTTAAACACCTCTAGAAGCTCTCTGAAGTGCTGTTTATGTTAACATAGCCTCCTAGTTTGTACTTGTAGCTTAATTTTTATATTGTTTGAACCATAAATAAAGCCATTTTGTTCACAAAATTTCAGGGGTGGTTTGAGCCCACAACCCCACCACCCCCTTCCGTCAACCTTGTTTATTTGTTCATACTGGCTTTTTAAAGCTACAAGGCTTTTTCAGTGCAACTTGAATTATTATTTATTTTAGTTTACCTGCATCTGAGCTAAATATCCAATTGATCTTAAATATATTTATTTAGATTTGCAGATATTGTTCAAATCGTGTATTTTAGATAAAAAGAATTAACTGACTTTATCACAGTGGTTTCCAATATTTTGTAGTTTATGACCACAACTTTTCTCTATGTAGCCATTGCGACCCTTTGATAAATTAAAAGCGTTCAAATCCTAGTGTTTAAGTTTTTTCACTGTGCGTTTTTTCAGCCTGGACTATCTAGAGTTAGCTACACAAGTGGGATAGGTAGAATTTAGAGGAAATGTACACTTATTTGCTTGGAGGGATATTAGGATAAACTACTCCTAGCCAGAATTAAAATCACATGTCCACTTATGCTTGTTTTAATTATTATAAATTGCTTATAATGTTGATTATATGTGACTAATATGTAGTAAAATAGAATCAACAAGTCAGTAAGAAGCTATCATAATGGAATAGCTAAAATGAACCTAAGCAGTAACTAGGTCGTTTTTAGCACTTTTAACAACCTACGTTTCTATTAGAATTTTGTATCTTTTTATAGTAATTAAAATCCTTGAAAAAGTAAATATAAAGCTAAAACCTCTATATTGTGACCCCACCCAAAACAAGCAGCGACCCCCAAGTTGGAAACCTCTGGTTTATTATAACACACTTGGAAGCAATATTTAACTAGTAGGGTCCCGAAGATGTAGAACTCACTTGTCACTTTATCAAAAAATTATCAATTTGGTCATGTGTATTTAAAAACATTTTCAACTGTAAAATAAAGCTATAAAAATGGAATTTATTGATATTTTTACAGTATTCGTATACCTGCCTACCAATGTTCTGCTTCATATCCTCATGGAATTTGAAATTTGCCCTAAAATGTTAATACTTGTATGTAAATAAACTATTCAAATTATATTGTAATTTAGCGCATGAGTGTGAAAAAGGGGTTTCCCCTGACATTTTATTAAATAACTTATGTCAAAATCGAAATCAGCATGCTAAACAACATTGTTGTACAAGAAAGATAAGAAAACAATACAATTTTGCATATCATTCACCGCATTTATGCCTTCAAAATTTCCGGCATACATTCACCGGCCGTTTTCCCTGCCTACTGACAACAGCGCTACTGACTACCAGATTAACTAAGATTTCTACAATCTACTAAACAAGGAATCTCCTATATATGTTTGACGATTTTTGAAGTTGGATTTTTTTTAGGATAGGTATCAGCAGTTTGGAAATTTTAAATTTGTCCGTACAAGTCTGTGGTTAAAGACTTTCATAAGAGAAAGTAATGGGGTACAGAATAATCCTAGTATTTCCCAAATCCAGATCTCAAATCTCACAAAAGTCCCAACTTTCAATCTTTTAACCAACATTGGGGGGGTGACACCCCTCCAACGCCCCCCGCGTCGTGACGCTCCTGTTGACCATTGCAACAATAAGAGTGGAGAATAGTAAGTACAATGTGGTGTACATTTCTTGTTAATGTTGGTAATGTATTACTATGAAAAGTTTATCAATTAAACTTTACCATATTTATGTATGTTACATGAATATCATGGTAGATAATAGTTAGGTATTATCTGCGGTTGCACATAACCAGGGTGGATCTAGGAACGTATTACCCATAGATTAGAGGCCCCTACTGTAATTGTGTATTTTCAATCAAGCATTATTGGTATGTAAATGAATGTTAAAATTGACTTAAGAAAATCCTGAGTCATCTGTGGACAGTCAACCTTACAGTTCAACCAAAAGCATCAGTCTACTCTCCTGATCTGATGAAGCTGTCTGTGACAGTGAAAGCTTGTCCTTAAAAATGTGTGTTGTGTGTTTTTTAGTGTTATATATAAACAATTTCTACTCCAGTATCACCTAGGTAAGTGTGCTGGCTATCCCTCCTAATTTAATCTAAATAAATAAAAGTGGGCCACAGTCCTATCCATAAGAACACCAAAAACATTTTTCAACTGATGCAGTGAGCTAGTTGGTTACCTCTATTTGTTACTAAAGCTTTCACAAAAATCATGCTGGACTCCAAAAATATTAGTTTAATAACTATTATTATTTTAGATACTTACAAAAGAAAATGGATGCCATTCTAAATAATAACCTTAACGTAATAAATGAGTCTTGATGCAAAATGAAAATAGGTTTGGTTAAAGTTGATTTGTGCATAATTTGATATTTAAAAACCACTTTTATCACTATTTTTTGACAAACATAAGTTTTCCTTTGTTAAATCTACTCAGGGATAAATATTAGCATTAAGAAGCCTAGTGTGGTTGTTATTTGATGGAACTCAATTGTATTGACTCGGTATAGTTGCTGAGATTTTGGGTATCCATCTATTTAAAGGAAAATAAGGTCATTTTAACTTTAATAAATTGATAGCATTGTTAGTAAAGCTATAAAGTTTGATGAAGTAGAGACGAGAAAAGTAAAGAGGATATGATGAGTAGAGTAGTACCCTTGAAGTGCAAGAAAGTGTTGCACAGGGTGTTCTTTGTACCCAGTGTCACACATGCAGTAAATGTAAGAGAGACTTGAAAAGTGGAGGCCTTGAGAATGAAGTTTGTGATGAACATGATAGCTGTCACAAGGAGAAACAAGATTAGGAATGAAGTTATCTGTGAAAGAGTGGGAGCACATGAGATAATAGAGAAATGGGAGGAGTAGATAACAAGGGTGTGTGTGAGAGAGAAGAAAGACAAGAGGATAGGGGAAGATGGAGGCATTTTACTAAACTGACCGGCCAAAGGCTGGAAAAAGTTGATGATAATGATCCTAACAAGCAAAGAAAATAGCAAAAAGTTACATCCAGAACAATTTATTATTAAGCTTTACTCAAACACTACCTATGATCTAGGGACTTACATGTTTGGAAATATAGTTGCAGCCATAAATGAATTAAAGAGAAGATTGAATAAATACTTAGTTTTTATTACATCATTTGGTTGTTTATAAAAACACATATGAATGTTGATAAGCTATACATTTTGATTAAGTTAAAAACAATGTCAAGTCAAAAACTAAACAATAAACATTATAATAAATATAAACGTTTCTTTAGTAAAAGAAAATATACAAAAATTCAATAACACTATATATCCCTAAATAATACACATTTTCAAGTTATTTTTAGTATTGTGTTGTGGTTATTTAAAAAAAAAAAAAATCTTTTATTAGTCTAGCAATGAGTCTGAAAATGACACCTGGGGACAAAACTGAGAAGAGCTATTTTGGGTCTTCCCTTATTACCCCTTATAGATGTGTGTTGATTCAGGACAATTTTGTCATTTAAGTTAGTAAAATGTAGAGGTGGACGATATCTTAAACACTTAGAAAAATGTCAAGTGGGCCTTGCCCCCTTCTAGGCAGGGTTCGGGTGGGAAATAAAGCCTGCTTATTGTTCCAGCAAGTATTGCGGTAGATAGTCATCTTCTTTATTCTGTAGCAAACTTAGGTGAACTAGGAGAGAGGGTATTTTAGGCTTGTAATGAGACAAACAAGTGGGTGCTTTGTCTATAAAGTTATTTGTTAGGTTTAGCAAGGAGAGAGCTTGAATGATGTATAGGACAGAAATATATTATACTCTACCATATTGTGAGGCATAGAAATGAGGAGGGAGGAAGTAGCTTGCCAAGGTCAACTAGTTATTAGCCTGTCTGTTGTTAGAAACCAAACAGTAGAGATTAAAGGGGTGTTAACAAAATTATCGTTTAGGGGTGTCAATTCTAGAGTATATTAAATTGGCTTTTAACATAGATAATTTTTTAAGGCCTTCAAACATAGATAACTTTTAAGGTGTTTCAAACCTAGAGGACACTTAAGAATGGTAAAATATTATTTTTTACGTTTACACTTGTCTATTGATTAAATATAAAACATTTTCAAAAGAGATTAACTATTCAATAAAAAATGCTATTTACACACTACTATCTATATTATGTTTTTATGATAGTATTTTATTATTTATATCATGTTTAACAATGTCCAAGCTTTTACAAGTGTTTGATTATTAATTTTAAAATAAATATTCATTTTTAATCTAAATTATTCTAGTGTGTCATTTTTATAATTTCTCATTCCTGTTCAATCCCGATAATATGACTCATTTCCCATCTTGTTCCTGTCCTGATATAAAAATGTCACTACCATCAAATCAAAGTCAAATTGACACAATATGTTTGAGAGGCAGACAATGTGTTTTAGCCGCATTTCAAGTGTAAGAAAAGGTCAAACAAAGTAGTCCCATAAAATGTAAAACTTGTTCATTGCCATTCTGTTGTTGATAATAACTTGAAAGAGGGCCAATATACAATCCCTTGTAGAGTTTTGTTTGTCATTTATACAAAGGAAAAATGGCACCAAATAGCTATTTTAAATTAAATATTGAAAAGGATATAGAAGGGCAAGGCATACACACCTACAAGAAAATGGATTGGCTCTAAGTTCATGATTAAAAAAACAAAGAGAATGATCTACCTTAAAAATTTGATAATCAATGTTTTGTTGTGTTTTTAATTGTGAACTCTGAGACCTACAGTCTTCTGGTGTGTAGGCCTTGCCCTTCTATCGTCTTTTCAATGTGTGTCCTTTATATTATTCCTATTATGCGTTCCTACAATTTATTCATGAGTTAAGTTTACCTGGATGACAGCTCGAAATGTTAGTAGAAGTAATCCCTAATATAACACTACGCCAATAGCTGACATCTATTACTTTGGATGACTGTAATAAAAACGGGTGGTAATATATTAATGTGATAGTTAACCACAGTAATTTAGGCCAATATTATATATATATAATATATATATTATTTATTTGAAGACGAACACAAAGTTTATTTATCGTTTTATTCCACTTAAAAAATATTTGCACCACTTTCACAAAAACTTCTAATGAATATAACTTCCAAATGGCGACTTACAAATTTAAACCATATGGTTGAACATGATGGTAAACAAGTTGTTTAAAATGATGCAGACATGCAGTTGATGAAAATATTTCAAAATAAGATAAAATAATTTATTGTATGTAAAAAAATGACAACAATTTTCTCTTGTCCAAGTAAATACGATGCCTGTATTAAAAGATATTGATGTGTGCACTATATTAAACATAATCAATAACGTTCCAAAACAAAAAATAAGTACTTTTAATTATGTTTAAAATATTGTTTACAAGTTGGATAAAAATACATTTAGAAAAATTAAATAGTATGAGAAAACTTAAGTTTTCGTTATTTTAAATGTAGTATATAACAGGTAATTAAAGATCTTTACATTTATAACAAAACTGTGATGATCTACAAGTGTTGGCAACCTAAAACCTAAACATATGATTTTCGAACTGTCATCCATGTAAAAACCTATCGTGAACAGCCTGTATCTATGTGTCCTATCATTATTTATTAATTTCCTTTCTCTCCCTTTTGTGGATTTGTTGAATTCTCCTTTGGAAAATTTTGTTGCGTGTTTCACACTCCCCCCTGATGAGTTGGAATAGAATGAAACCTAGGTCGGGGATTGGGTGATAGTGATCAATTTTCTTCAAGAGAGAGCCATTACCTCTTTGTCCAATGGCAGCAGTGTAAAGTGTGAACTGTGTCCTTTTCATTGTAAAAGCCATATTGTGTTTGTCCCTTTTATATGTTTCAATCCACCTTTACTGAATAAAATTCAATTATTTCATAAAGCGAACAAAGGTTTTCCTTATAGAGATTTAAATAATTGATGAAGAGTGGCAATAAGGAGAGGGAGAATATATATAATATATAGACTAGTAGTACAGCATTGTTCCTAGGTGATAGTTATCAGGACCCATCATGCAATCAATAATGAAAACATCATTAGATTTATTAGTTTTATAACAGAAGACAGGCAACAAGTTAATTTTAATTTACCATATTTACCTGAAACTAGGACAACTCTAGTAATAAGCTACAACTAGTTATTTTCTTGTTACTTTGATAAATAGTATAATCACTAGATAAGTAACAATTCAAACTCCCATATTATTAGAAAAAGGAGGTGGGGGCTAAATAACACATTGTTACAAGTAAAGAGTCCATCCTTATTTGGTGACCGTAAAGGCAGGCACTGTCTCATACACACTGGTAATGAATGATTTCATACCTAATTCATTAGATTAACTTGTATTGAAACCATGATAGCAACACACAGGAGATGTTTTCATATTATTTCTGTAGAGAGTCATGTGTGACCAACAAACGATTTGTAAAGGGAAGTACAGTAGTCCCATGGCTTCTTTGGTGCTGACTGACAGCTCACAGCTGACTTCTGACAGTCAAAATGTAGGTATATATCTAAATTTTGACTGTCAGAAGTGACAGCTGCTAAACACATGTTTTTGCAGATTATATGGTTCGGCGTAGGGATACATAATTTGGTCTGGTAGCTTTACAAAGCCGTCAGCTGTCAGTTAGAACCAAATAAGTCATGGGGTAGTTTGGTGATTATTTAAAGTTTAAAAATGTTAACATTTTGTTATTACTAAATAGGAACTTTTTAAAAAGGAAACATGCTGTTAAGCACGCAAGCTCAGTACAGCATATTATAAGATCTTAAAAAATATAGAGAGAACATTGTCTTAGTTTTAGGCAAACAAAGTAAAAAATACCTAAAGATGTTGATAATTTGAATGGAATTAAGAAAGTTTTGAGTAGCTTGGTGGAGAAAACTTCTTTCTTAAGAACTTAAGTATATAAAGTGGCAAACAACTGACTAATGTTATAATGAGAACTTTCCACAGGAAGTCTGTAGTCTGAATAAACTCGGCATCTGGAACAAGAAAAAACAAACTAGTCAGTGAATGAACACAGAGGAAATTTGCTTTCATTCAACAAATACACAAAAATAAAACTTGATTAGTTGTGTTAGGGATGTGCTAGCTCAAGGTTAAATCGAGTTGACCTCGAGCTTGGGTTGAATAAATATATAATTTTAAAACTTAGCTATGTTGTGTGAAAGTGTGAGAGGAGACGATAGGGTGGTCCGAAATAAGGTGGTGTGATCTCACAACTACTGTTCATTGTAGTGATGGACGAAACACCGAGGGAAGTGGTAGAAATAATTGGGAAAGGAAAGATGAAAGCAATGGTGTTTGCAGATGACCTGATGGTGTGGGGTGGTGAGGAGAAAGAAGTACAGGAGCAATTTGAGGTTTGGGAAGAAGTGGTAGAGCGGTATGGAGTGAGATTTAATATAAGGAAGAAGGACATGTATACAACTGGTGTGACAGTGAGAGGGGAGTGGAAGGAACAAGAGAAAAAGAAGTGAGAGAGAAAGGCAAGCAAAGGAATTTTTCTGAAGTGTGAAAAGCCTGATTTGGAGCCAGACAAGTACACGAGAGTGATCTACAATTCCTATTATCTACTAATATTGACGTACACTGCGGAAACGTGGGTAATGAAGGAATGGGATAGAAGCATAAAGTAGGCGATTGAAATGAGATTCCTGAGAAGCAGGATTGGTGTGACAAAATTTGTCGAAATTGAAGATTAAGAAAAATAGTAAGGGAAGAGCCAGTCCAGGACAGAATGACCAGGAGGATGTTGGATATGGAGGTGGGGGGTATATTCTGTTCACGATAGGTTTTTACCTGGATGACATATCAAAAATCGTATGTTTAGGTTTTGGGTTGCCAACACTTGTAAAAGATCACAGTTTTGTTATAAATGTAAAGATCTTTAATTACCTGGCAAAGAGGAGGACCGAGGGTAAGGTGGAGTGTGGATGAAAGAACTGGGCTAAGGTGGTGAGAGAGAAGTGATGGGAGGAAAGGAGGCGGAAAGAGGCTCAAATTCCAAACAGACCCAGCCAGTGACTGGAAGCTGTGGATGATAATGATGAATTATGTTAATAAAAAGCAAATGTGTATACATTTTATTATATATTTTACTGGTTTTAAATGGTTAAAAAAATGTAAGCCATAGTAAATTATTAATTTAAATATACTAGATAGAGATGGGTCGAATCCACTATTTCTCGAATCCGAATCTAAATTTTATTTTCTAATCTCGAATCTCGAATCCGAATCCTAGCAAATCGTTTTAAATTTTAATTATTTACAAATAGACCTACATTACACAATATAGGTCTAAACTGTGAATTGAGATTTATTTCAATAGTGCTTTCATTTTTAATCAACCCCAACCACCCCTCACAAATTACAAGTTAAAATCCAGCCAAATTAAACAATCTAGACTCTTATTAATGTTTAATAATTAAATAAATTAAAATTTGAGTGTCTTTTAATTATTTTTAAAATTGTTGTTAGAATAAGTTAAGTTTATAAAAATAACATGTGAAATAAACAGATTAGGCCTAGTTATCCTTTGATCAACTTTAATCATCATTAAAGGATATTTTATTGTATTAAGATAGCAAAAATAAAAATACAAACGGATATTTTTAATAAAGATTAAAACATGTTTAACAACTAAACATACTTTGGAAATAGTTAACTCAATAATACCTAAGTTGTTTTATTATCTTCTTATACATCCATTATCTATTTTCGAGTAGAAAACATATATATTCGATTCTTGCGATGTATTGATTTCTGAGAATACATTCTATTTAAAGCACGAACATAATTTCGACTACAATATGTTCATTCCCATGTTATAAGGCAGGGCTACGTATGAATATTTCTACAATTACATCAATACTATTTAAAAAAATATTAAACTCTAAATTAAAATCAATTTAAAAACAAATAATGGATTAGCAAGTCGTTATTTGATCCTTAAATCTCGAGAGCGCTTACTAGGTGATCAGGTTACCTGAATCGATTTTAAACAAACAATCGATATACGATACGATACGATATGTAGGCCGGTAGAGATAAATAAACAATTTTATCGCTGTCTGACTGTTGACAGTGTTTATTTTTCATGAAACCCAACAAAATGTCAAACTTAAGGATCGTATGCAATAAATAGGGGTTCTTTGCGTAGTTGTAGATAGTTAAAACCAGTTGGCTAGTAAGAAGTAACAGTATCTTTATTTTAATCATCACTCGGGCGAGTAAACATAATATGTCATGGCGGCTGACTTAAGATTGTGTGTAATGTGTTCTTATTTCTATTTTTTAAAAAGCCGTAATTTGTTCTATTTCGAGTTTATTTGTAATTTTAGTTTTAATTTTCAGTTTTTGAAGAGTGTTAATGTGGTCATTAAATATTTACAATATTGTTCGTGGGGTGAAAGTTTTAGAAGTGGGCATGTGCCGAAACGGTCGAGTCCAAGTTTCCCATACAGGAGGAAGGGTAGGGTACTAGGCACGTAAGATTTTCCACACCTAATGATTATTTTTATTTTTTAAAGAACATTTTATTTATAATTATCTCTTTTCTCCGACAAAATAAATATTACGGATTAAGTAGTGTTTTTCAAGTAGGCCTAACAAAGTAATTTTTGAATTCAAGATATTATGCTTTGTTTATGAGCTGAAAGATTCGATCATCGAATCCAGTAAAACACCGAATCCTCGAATCTCGAATACTTGCCAGGATTCGGTGGATTCGAAGATTCGAGTGGCCCATCTCTAATACTAGATAAAACATTAAAAGGAGGATATAAGGGCAAGGCCTACACACCAGAAAACTGTAAGCCTCAAAGTTCACAAGTGTGTTGTGTTTTTAATTGTGAACTTAGAGGCCTATAATTTTTTTTATTACTAAGTGTGTAGGCCTTGCCCTTCTATCCTCCTTTTATTGTTTAGTTTGTTGGAGGTGTTTGGTGACATTTATCATTAATTTAAATATATGATAAGGGTAAGAGAAACATTAATTTTGATATAATTCAATATCATCTTTAGTACAGCTGTTCAGTTGGTGCTTACCTATCACCAGAGAGAGATTAGAGTATTAACTAATTTTTAAGATGTGCATAGTACATTTTTGAATTAAGCTTTACTTGATACTTTCTTGCACTTATCTTATTTGTGTTCTGAAAGTCCTACAGAGAGATGTGTCTCCTATTAATTCTTTATCTATTCTTCATACCCTCTTCCATTCAACCACCACTTTACTCAGTTTATCTTGACAGCTCTAAGTACTCTGATGGTGTAGCAGGAATCAAAATCATTAATGTGCGTGTTAGCAAGGGAAGGAACTGATTTATTTAGCTACAGCCATTTTCAACAACTCTCGGCTCAGTCAATGGAAACTTGCAAATCAATCACCACCCCCTGGCTTTACCTTGAAACAATCTATTTTATTTCCAACTAAAAAAAACATTATTTCAATTAGGCATAATCTTTGTTAGTCATGTATACATATTTTTGTTAGCAATTAATTTTTCATCAAGCTATCTATCTATTCAAGCCTCCATCCTGTTGCATCAATTTGGCAACAATCCAAGTTTTCAGTCATTTTTCAAATCCACCAAGCATGTAGTCCTATATATCTTTGTGTTATATGTCTCAAAATTTGTATATTAATTTATTTTTAAATCTTAAATTTACTAAATAAAAACTTATTAATTTGTCTACGTATAATAAATGTTCAAATTCCTTTTATAAGGAATAGTGTGTTAAGTATTCAGAGTCCTCTTTCAGGGAAGTAGTTTACAAATAATCAGAGACTTTTATTATGGAAAGATATGTTATGTATCTAGGCATTTTATAATGAATAGTATGTTATGCATTCAGAGTCCTTTTACCAGGAAATATTTGACCAATATTCAGAGTCCTTATTATGGAAAGATTTGGCTAATATTCAAAGTCCTTCCGACTTATATTAAATATTCAGAGTCCATTCCACTTATGGAAATTATAGTAAATATTCAGAGTCCTTTCATAAGGAATAGTATGTTACAATATTCATAGCCCTTACTATGGAAAGTATGTTAGATATTCAGATTTCTTTTTTAGTCATTCAGACTTATAAAAAAAAATATTGCAAAGTAAATACCTAAGATGTTTTCTGGAAATATCTTTAATCCTTTCTATTGTTGGAAGCATAATAATGCCGAGTGGGTTCGGGGGAAACACGAGTGTCCTATATGCTCACTCTGAATTTATTCTCCCCTTGTTTTATAATTTTATAACTTTGTCCTGGAGAACAGAAAGGGGCTACAAACCCTGCTTGCGCCACTCTTCTCTTGCAGAGTGAGCTTTGTAAGGACATAATCATGATATTATTATTTTTTGTTTCATGAACCCATCCTCTGCCATGGACTCCGCCACTGGCACAAACCGGATCTCCACAAGATCAAAGACTTATGGCCTTAAAGGCGAAAAACTCATGGCTGAGCTTGACTTGAGGAATATCCAGTAACCCCCCAGCGCCACCATAAGCCAATTGTGAGCTCCCCTCTCACAACAAATTAGTAAGTCCAGTGATCCTCATTTAGTTGAATCCGGCTCTGGTATGGGTCAAGTCCCCTCATATCAAAGGATAGCCAGCAGGTAGAGATGAAGCTTGAGAAGTGAGAACAAACCGCCTAGAATTATTAAAATTTGCTGCAAACTACCCCCACCTCTAAGATTCAATATAATGTAGTAAGGAAATGTTTAAAATATATTATTACGTATGATGGTCAGTCTAGTTAAGAATTATTTCAGTTTCTTTTAGCAGTTGATAAGAGTTAGCAAGCTAAAACTTGTAGGAGATCCCGAGTTTTTGATATTGTGCATTGGGAAGACTTCAGGGGTTTTAACGTGTTAGTGGTGATCAGATAGGACACTCAAAAGTATATATAAGTCTGAAGGACTCTGAACATTTATTACAATTTAAAGCCGAAAAAGAATTTAGACTTACAAAGCCTGAAACTTAATTTGAATCTTACATTTTGTTTTGGGAACACAAAGAAGTGCCCAAGATTGATATCCCGCCAAGAGTGTCTTTTTCTCTGCTCTCCTGGCAGTATTTATTCAATGTCTATTGCCCTGAGAGGGGGGAAGTTGGGGTTACACACACAAGACGGAAACATAGAGAGAAAAGAGAGGGAAGGGGTAATAGTAGACAGGGAACATGTGACGAGCAGGCCCTGGAAAGATTTAGAACAGTATTATTGGCACATGCTATACCACCTAGCACCGAAAACGTCTTACTTAATTTTTTCCCAGTGTCCTTAGCAAACAATGATGTTGACATGCCTCATCAGCTCGCGCTTTCAGTACAAACAACACGTTCATGTTAGTCGATTGTGTCCGTGGGAGATACCCAGCTTGTTACGTACACAGAAGAATGGGGCATTGGTGATTTTTTAGACACTATACACTCGTAGTTGTGGTGGAATATAACTCGAAGAAATTAAGTGTCCTGTTTTTTCTTGAACTTGGTAGCTTTTTATAAAACCCTACAGTGTTGAGTAAGATTTTTGGTATAATGTAAATTAAAAAAACCAGGTCTAATGCAACTATTACAATTGTGTATTTTGAATCAAGCATATTTGGTATAAATATATTCAAAAAATATATTTTGAGAGTGACTAAAATAATTATTAATAAAAAGCTCATGGCAAGAATTTTGATTAATACTTACACAGTAAAACATTAAATCATTAAAACTAATCTGAATACATACAATTGAGCCATAATCTTGTCTAAAAGAATTTAAAAAAATATTTCTCAACTGAGACAATGTGTCTAATTACCTATTACGTTTTAGTTACTGAAGTTCTCACAAAAAGCACTGTTGGACTTACAAAATATTAGTTTATCTAACTATTATTAGCTATGACATAAAAGCAAATGGATGTAATTAAAAATAATAACAATTACATAATGGACATGTTTCTATCCAAATAGGTAAGTTAAAAGTGTATTTCATGCATAATTTGGTATTTAAAAGCCATTTTCATAATTATTTTGCACTAAAAATGTAATTGTTTTCCTGCCATAAATCTATTTAGGAATAGATATTAAATTTCCTTTTGCATGATTATGTTACTTAATGGCACTCAGTTGTTTTGTAAGCAGCTACAAAATAAAAGCGAATGAAGTTTAGAGTGTTCATCTACTTAACGTAATATAAGGTTAATTTAAATTTAATAAATTAATAATAATTTTAAAGCAAATTATAGAAATTTGACTGATAGTCGGTCCTTAATTGTAATTTTTTTTTATTTCCTCGCCTGAAGTTAGGGAGCCCGCACAACCTTACTAAAAAAACTGTATTATTATGAATACAAACTAAACTGACCGAAGTAGTCCTTGAGCACAACCAATGAGAGAATGTACAGGGCGAGACTGAACAGCTCGGCCATTACCATGATGATATGCCATGTTCTTACAGTTAGAGCAACCATAATCAGCTCAGTTAGGATCAAAGACGTGAAGCTGATGGCCACAATGTGAATGAACTCATCTTCAAACAGGACAAGTGCTCCATACATTATCACACCACCTGGACACAAAATTACATTCACATATGAATTTATTAATATTTAAGGGTTTTCAAATATTCAATAATATTCATATCCATTCAAATTTTATAGTATTTGAATCAATAAGTCAAATCAAAACTAAATAGAAAAAAATCAATAGGGTTTAAGGATGTTAATGTGCCTAAAATAATATGTCAATATATTTTTAATAACAATTATTCTTCTGAGGTAAAGAAAATGCTTAATAATCGTTACCATATTGACTGGCACATAAGCTGCCCCCAACCCCCAAAACAGCCTTTATAAAACCTCAATAATTTGGCCTATAATTGTACCATTGGATAATACGTAATAAATGGGTTAACTATGAAAAATGAATATGTATGTTATGTTAAAATAGTTTATAATTACTACAAAAGATGATGCTACCTACCACTTGACTTTGACAAGGTGAGCCACTAATTTATATTATAGGACTAGGATCCCAAACAATTCTAATGTTTTTTTTAATAATGTGTAGTGTAATCAACATCATAATTTTTATTTTAGATTATTTAACTAGGATAGGATTCAATTTGAAATTAGCGAATAGTATTGGTTTTCATTTATGATTTGTTGTAAACCCATAAAAACCTGCTTTGAAAATGTCTAGTAATATTACAACTGATACCAGTTAAAATTTTAACATTTTTCAAAAACATCTTAAATCTACAGTTGGCCATTTTTTTCTTGAAACTTAATGGACATTTTTCAAAGTTACTATGTTAACTAAGGGTGTGCGAAACTTATAAATACTAAAGCCAAAGGTAAACTCTCCTTTGCTTAGATTTTGAAACCCACGATAAATTTCACACCTTAACCTTTTTAGTACCCTGCCTATTCTAGAATTTGTGCGCGAAAATAGCCAGAGGCCTGTTAGGTTTTGTGTACGAAGAATTCCACAGCTATTTCATCATTTTTGTAGGGGTTTGTAAGAAAATTAGCCATATATTTATTTATGAAGCAATTATTTTTATTTTTATATCATTTTAATCAGTATTTACTGTTATTTGATAATAATAAATTAATACAATTTTATTATAATTATTTAATTTCTAGATTTTGAATTAAATTTTTATCTTTTTTCAAAACTAATGCTAACTAACATATTAAAAATATATTATATAAACATTTCAATATTATTTTGTTGTATTGAATTTAGTTTTACACAAGAAAATAAAAGTTTTGAATATATATGATTATAAATAGGAATTAAAGGAATTTTTATTTGACATCCTTCATTAGATATTTTTGGACCATTATTGCTTACCTTACAGTAAGATTTATTATAATGCTTACCTCATGAATAAATATTTAGGCCTACACACAATGAAAACGTTTTTCAAAAAACCTTTTATAAAGAATAGCTTCATATTAAAAAAAATAATAATTATATAAACTTATAAAGCCCTTACAACTATTTAATTTCATTTGTAAAGAAATCTTTTCATTTACATGACATAACATGAAAATCTAATTAGTGTATTTTTCTAAACTCAGAACAATTTAACCTGTACATTTGAAAACCATTTACATCAGTAAGAATGTGAGCCATACTTATGTTTTTCCAATCACTCCTATGTAAACCGGCGTTGCACTTAGTACATTGATTATGTAACCGCCCCATTGTAAATGTACTAAACTCCCAGTTCCAATTAAAGCTATCTACGGTTTAGTTTTAGTGAGAACTAGCTCAAATCTGGATAGCCGACCTCATCGGTTATGGCACTTTTAACAGTAGTAGGTGGAGCCAATCAGATCGGATCGTGGCACTTTTACCGATAGTAGGCGGAGCCGATCAGATCGAATCGTGGCACTAAAAGGGTTAAACACCTTTCAAAGGAAAAAGAAAACTTTATGTTTTATGAACAAATTTGAAAAACAACATATTTAAATATATAATCTACCACTCAAAGATGTTGTGAGAAAGCCTAACTTTGGTAAATACTGATAAGCACCATATGAGGAAGTTGCGAGGATGTCTCACCTTGGTAAATACTGATAAGCACCCACATGAGGAAGGTCTTGAAGGAGAGTGATCGGCCCTTGCTTAGCTCCTTGTACAGCTCTGGGTAAGTGAGTGCAATCTTCCCAGATACATCTTTGTCCAGCACCAAAGAAAACACAGGGAACATGGTGTATACCGTCGCATACCTGCACAAGTAAAACCATGAATTATCTGTGCGATAATCATAAAATGAAGTCTTATGTAAAGTACAATGATCAGACACCATCCAGAACAATGACAATATATTTACTCATATCTCTTTAAGGTAAACCTCTTTTCGTTTTATGAGGTAGTTGTATTATATTTGGAAGAAAGTATAAGAAAGGTGGATCGGAACATACAAAAGGGACGAACACAGTATGGCTTTTAAAATGAAAAGAACACAATTCACACTTTACATTGCTGCCATTGGACAAAGAGGTAATGGTTTGCCTCTTAAAGAAAATCGATCATCATGGTCCAATCACAGCCCAATCAGAGCCATAGTGTCTGCGAAGACAAGTATTTAAAGAAGAAGAAAAAAAAAAAAAGACACCCTTATTGTGCTAGATTGAGATTTTCTTTATCTTAGTGTCTTGGTTTTCCATCTTACGTTACTCTCAATTAGTAATATTATTTTCCAGTGTGGTGATAAGCGTTGTTATATGGAATATTATTTAATAGAATAATAGATGAATGAAAATTAAAAATGCCTAAGGTTTTATGTATTTTTGAATTAGAGCTTGAATATTCAAAAGATGTCGTTTACATACTTTTTCTTTAACAAAATCTTATAGTTTTATTTACAACAAATCAGGGTCTCTATTCATAAGCTATCCTGTCAGTATAGCTAGATAACGACTCTCCTAAGATTATTATCGATATTATGATTCGAATATATTGTAATATTGTAAATAAGCTACAATTATGAGTCCATACCGAGTCTGGCAAGGTGAATGTCAATATTACTCTTAAACTGAAGCATAGATAAACTACTGATTTGACTAAATAGTGATTCTTTTGCAAGGTGATATTGATATCTTTTTCCAGTTTATATGAAGACGTAAGGTCTAGAGTTGGGGTACAAGAGATAGTAGAGGAAGCTAGGATGAGATGGTATGTACATATCATGAGGATGGAAGAAGAGAGGATTCCAAGAAGATTAATGGATATGAAGTATGTAGGAAAGAGACAGCAAGGAAGAGATGGGAGAAACAGATAGCTGCAAGTGAGAGGAGAGTGGAGGAGGAAGAATGGTTGAAGAACAGAGGGAGATGGAGGCATTCTACTAAACGGACCTGGCCATTGGCTGAAAACAGTTCATCATGAAGATGATGATGATGATTAAAGTTTGAGAGCGAATTTGAGATAAGATATAAATAAGGGATGCCAATATTGTTAGTGTTTGGACCTCAAAACAAAATGAAAACCAAGAATTTTAGAGTAGTTTTTAGTGTTTCTTGTCCCATTCTTATCTTGTTTACTCACGTGTGAGGGGTGTGAGGGGTGAAAAAATAGCACAAAAGAATCTGTTTAGTTTCTTTTAAAGAGGGGCCACTGGAACCTCAAATACACCGAATCCTGACAAGTATATAAGTATTCAAGATTCAAGGAATCAGTGTTTTATTGAATTTTATGGTCGAATCTTTCCTCTCATAAACAAAGCATATTATTATGAATTCAAAAATAACTTAGTTAGACCTACTTGAAAAACACAACTTAATCCATAATCATTATTTTGTTGAACAAAAGAGGTAAGCATGAATACAATCATTATTTTGTTGAACAAAAGAGGTAAGCATGAATACAATCATTATTATTTTTTAAATAATAATTGTAAGGTGTAGAAAATCTAGCTTCCCTCCCGCCACCTTCATGGATAACTTTAAGACTCGACCGTTACAGCGCATTCACCTCATGAACAATCTTGTAAATACTTTAATGGACACATTAAAAATCTTCAAAAACTGAAAATCAAAACTAGAATTACAAATAAACTTGAAATAAATAAAACAAATGAAATTTTTTAAAAAAAGAAATGGGTAAACATTGCACATGATACAAAGTGAGCCACCATGACATATGCGTTTACTTGCCAGATTGATGATTAAATAAACATGACTTAATTCTTACTACCCAAATACCCAAATGGTTTAAATTATCTACAACTATGCAAAGAACCTCAATTTATTCATACTATCTTTAAGTAAGCTATTTTGTTGGGTTTTATGAAAAATAAATACTGTCAACAGTTAAACATAGATAAAATTATTTATTAATGCCTATCAACCTACGTATTGTATATAGATTGTTTGTTTAAAATTGATGTGACAGTTAATCTGATCACTTAGTAAGCGCTATCAAGTTTTAAGAATCAATAACGACTTGCTAATTCATAATTTGTTTTTAAATTGATTTTAACTAAGGGTTTATTATTTAAAATTTTTTTTTTGAGGTAATTTTAAAAATATTCAAATTATAACCCTTCAATGATGATTAAAGTTGATCACAAGGTATGTACCTAGCTAGGACAAATCTGCTTGTTTATTTCACATGTTTTTTAGAAACCTAACTCAGTCTATCAACACTTTTAAAAATAACTAAAAGATAATAAAACTTAGATTGACTTGATTTTCAAACAATAATATGAGTCTAGATTGTTTAATTTAGTTCGATTTTAACAAATATTTTGCGAGGGGTGGTTTGGGTTGATTAAAATCGAAAGCATGACCATAAATTGCATGGGTATAGTCCAATCATATTGACAGGTGAAATTTTTGACTGACTGGTGAGCCACCATAACATTTTTCAAGCCCTGGATATTAGAAATTCGACAATTTGAAAAAATATAAGATATGAGACTAAAATCCTTGAAATTATTTGCAAAGATGTAATACTGCTAGTTGGTGGTTTAAAATCAATAATAATTTTGGAATGAACTTGACAACCAGGTTCCAGACCAGTAATTTAACAATGTAGCATGTCAATCAGTTAGATTGGACATCTACAATTAAAAGAATTCTATAATTCATTAATTTATGCAAGAAATAAACTATATTCGCTTATTTAATTGAGTCTACTCTGAAGATACAGTCTAATAAATCTACGTTTCTCCCTACCTTCAAACATTCAAACACGTGGTTGGTAAAAAATACTGACTTTTGTTAAATACGGGAGTAGATATCAAAGAAGAGAAATAATATTAACATAGTTATGAATAAAAATACTTTAACGCATTGCTTTTCTCATTGGATAAAGTCAAAAAAGATTTACTTACGCCGGCCATAAAGTTAACATAAAAAAAATAGTAAACTACATCTATATCACCAAATATTATTAAAATAATAATGGATCCTGAATAACATAATTAAAACAGATAATATTTCCATATAATATGCCTTGCTGAGTACTTACATCTTCAGGATGTCTACTGATTCCATTCTCCCACATATAAAGCTATTTAATGATGGTCGCTCCACGTACTATCTTAACTAGATCTGTTAAAGTGAAAATCTGCGTGTGGCTATAGACGCAAAAAAATCTCCTCATCAACGCCCATGGTGGTAAACCAAGGAAAGCTTCTTCTTACCTCTCCTTCGTAAGTGAATTCCTCTCTTGTCAATTCTCTCTTTATGCACGCCTTCCTCCGTAGTTCCCTTTTTCTATGTTCTTATGTTTATCATTCTTTCTGCTTTCTTCCATTCGTATCAGGTTGAGTACTATATAAGGGGTCGCGTCCCAGCACACCATATAGCCATTTACTGTATCTACTGCATTGAAGGAAGGACTCCAGGTTCACCGCGACGACTATGAAGATGGAGGCGTCGGATTCACCGCCACCTTACGGGATGACAGTTTTTCAGTAACCGCCTATGAAGTCAAGGCCGTGGGATTCACCACAGCTATGGATGGAACCACAGACTTCGATTTTTTAAGTATTCTAAAATAATCAACAAGTCCTTATGACTTAGATAACTTTGTTTACAAAGATGAGTTATATCTGATTGCACTCCTTTAGTTTTTTATATTGTCGGAGACCATTTTCTTTTGATAGTAGGTCTAGCTGACCGTTGATCATGTTCAAATCTTGTTGACTTGCTAACTCAAGTTTCAGTTTATTTGTAATAAGTGTTGTGTCCTTTAGAATGCCGGATGGGTCCTATTATTTCTTGTTTTTTAAATATTGTAATTACGTACAGAAGTTTCTGTTGAGATATATATACGCCTCCGAAGTAGATAGCGTAGATAGGTTATAATGTCTTAATAAGGAACTTATAATATTCAACTAGTTCCTTTAATATATGTTTAAATCAGAATTTGTCATGACGCCTTGTACGGCGTGAGCATCAACTCAGTTTATGGATGGCTAGCCCCAGGTTGTCTGTTATATTTATCTTATTACAATTCAGTAGATAGATACCAGTGTTTTAGGTTGGTCAAGTAATCACGTTTCATGTGCAGTATTAGCTACAGTGCGCAACCCAGGGAACTGCACTAGAGTCATAGTGGGGTCCGCGCAAATAATACTCTTTCACTCTTACCTTTCAATCGATTTGTATTTTTTGTGCTGTTCTAAAGGCTCATGCCTTTAGACTTTTCTGTACTATTGAATGCCCTGGCAGTACCAAAGGGGAATGTGACCAGCCATAGCACTTTTGACGACACCTGTTTCTTAGCCATCTACTGCTGTTATTAACAACTGGTTATCCTAAGTGTTTAATGGATACTATTTTCAAGCCCCCATCAAGCACAGCCTGATTTAAAGTTACATGTATACCTTGTCATATATTTTTTTAGTAGTAATTATTGAATTGTTCTACTTTATAGAATTTACTTTTACCTGTGGCTGGCGCGCACTACCCTTACAACAAGTGAATGCGTGAATGGATGATAAGAAAGAATGTTAACATTTAGTTTCAAATTTGAGATTCAAAGGTAAAGTGAAGCTTCAGATTCATAATGTAGTGGATAATAACCCATTTCTAATTTTTATTATCATCTAATTTTCTAATTCAATGACTAATTTTAGATAGCTAAACCTGTACGAATCCAAGATTTTCAATCTGATTCGAATATTTGTTAATGAAATGTCATCAAATTCAAATAGAAAAGTAGGCTCAGTTAAGTAATTTTTAAATCAAGTCTGATAATTAAAAAGGCAATAACCGTGTACAAATAAATATGCTAGTAAACATCATAAGATTTGTAAGTTTAAAAGGCCAAGTTAAACACTGGAGCTATGCTATTTTCTTTAAAAAGGTTAATTATTCAAATGTTTGACTTTTAGATTAAAATTACAAATTGAATTTCATTAAATATTAATCTGTCATCTATTTAAATTTTAAAATTGATATAAATACTTAAAATGTTAATATTAAAATTTTAACTCTATTATGGATATTAAGATGATACAAATTTGTATTCAAAACTTTGCTACTTGGAAAAGGCTTATAATTTCTCCCTCTCTGTAAGTAAAACTTTTTTTTCACTTTATGATGAAATTGTATTATATGTGGAAGAAGCTACAGCAAAGGTGGATAGAAACATATAAAAAGAACAAACACAATATAACAGCAATGTAAAGTATGAGCTTATTTTAACTATAAAAGTCATACTGTGTTTGTTCCTTTTATATGTTTCAATTCACCTTTCCTATACCTTCCTCCAAATATAATACTGCTTATAAAAACTAAATCAAACAGTTAATAGGTGTGTACACCCAACACAAGAGTATAAAAAAAAGCTAAGGAATAGTGTGTGTCCTTGTAACTCACCCAACCATGAGGAAACCTTGATAAAGAGCGACAGAAGAGAAATAGAAGACGGAGCTGAACACCGCCTGCATGGTAGTGATAATGAGGCCGCGGTGGATGACAAACTGACTAAGAGACGCTGACCTCTTATAGCTGCGTCGGCCATGGACTAAGAGCAGTCTGGCCAGGTGGCTGAACTGGGGGATAGAGAAGTCTGCAGCCAATGAAGCTTGGTGTCCTTCCCTGCCTGCAATACCAATACCTGTGGAACAATCAGTATTACATAATAAGTTTATAGCAGACCTATGTTATGTGCATCAACTGCTTGTATCTAAGTTCTGCAAGCTTACAACAACTTCAGATTACCTGCATCCGCAGCTTGTATCATAGACACATCGTTGCCTCCGTCCCCCACAGCAGCTGTTCTCTTGCCCGTGTGTCTCTGAATGAGTCTCACAACCTCAGCCTTCTGTGTCGGGGAACAGCGACAGCATACAACTGCAGGGCAGCCACATGCCAGCTCTAGAAACTCATGTTGGTAATACTGAAGGCAAACCTGTACAGACAACATCAATTCTTGGTGGTTCACAGTCTCTATCAACATGCATTCAGGTTTGTCTTGGTGTCACAAATATTAATAGTTGTGTGCAAAGCTTTGAAATTTTCGGACTTCCTTTAAAAAACATGTCAGTTTCAACTTTGATTGCAAAGTAAAATTCCAAATTCAACAATTATATAGCTTCGCCAATATAAACATTAATTTTAAAGTTAAAATACACATTTATGTTCAATATTTGACATTATGTGGTGTTATGAACCCTTTGTTTACCCTGAAAAATAGCAAGCTTACCTTGCATTATTCCACTATGGCGTAGCTTATAATATAAGGCCATGGTGTAAAAGGTTCAGGATAAATGGAGTTTACATCACAAATTAGGGTTAAAATGACAAAAATATAAAATAATTAAAATACAAGTTGTGTTAGTAACTTAATTTTGAATATTAGGATGAAATATGTTAATCATGTTGGCAATATAACTTTTTGTAGGTTACATTTAATAGCTAAAAGTTAAAGTTAATTAGTTATGAAACATTTCACTTTATTTTTCAACATAAAGCATATTTTAAAATATTCAAAGATTGATTTGGCTTCAAGATTCTGTCATATTTTTGATTCAACTTTGGTCTAAATTGAAAAAGTGTATATTGCACAGCCCTAATTATACAACTATGTGTGTGCATATGCCACAGCAACCATAGTGTTCTTATACTACCAATTTCCATTTACAAGTTGTACTCTTTATTCATTCATTTACACAATACCGCACAATACCCCAGTATAGGGTTGTTCAAAGCTTCAAAACAGATATCAGCTTCAACTTTGTTTGAAAACAATTCTGGTTTCAACAATCACAAAGTAAAAATATTGGCAAATACATACTAAATTTATGGTCAGTTGTTTATATTCTTAGTTGTTATAAATATTACAAATGAAAAACCCTAAGAAGTTGAATTGAATGTTTTGATAGTAGCTTGATTTATCAGATTAGAAAGAAATATAACTAAACAATAAGCAATACCACACTTTTAAAATCATTTTAGTGTATAAAAAAAGTAGGGATAGAACCTAGAGTACCTCAAATCCCTAAGATTATTCGAGTATTGAGGATTTGAGAAAATTTGGTTTCGAAACTCAAATCCTTGAAAAAATGTTTTCTTCAATTTTTCAAGTGGAATTGGTTTTATATCTCATAACACTTTTTATTTATGGTTCAGAACCAATAATAATTAGAGGATGAACTTAAAAAACAAACCCCAGACAAGTAATTTAACACTTAACTGAATGTATCAATGTTATAATGAATGGATTATAAGAAAGAAAACATTTAATTACGGTTTGTACTTTCAATTATTCTAATATATTTAAATTTACTCATAAGTTAATCATTTTTTCCAAGATTCGATTTAGGATTTGAAGGTAAAGTGGATATTCGGATTTGTAAAATAGTGGATTCAATTCAACTCTAAATCATTCAATCACTAAGCTCTAAACCGAGCTTAAAATAGTTTCAAAATCTGAAGTGGTGGCTGAGCTTTCTAAAAGAAGTCTCATGGAGCACTTAACCTGGTCTGACATGGAGGTTGAACTTTAAATAATGGCCTTGTGTGATGAGTGTTTGTTTATCTATAAATGGGAATTTATGGTAGAGTTGTATACCAGTATAAAAGTTCCAGGTTAGAATTTTGGTATGGTCGAAAAAGTTTAGATTGGTGGAATTTTTGTTTTCCTTTTCATGACTTGACGACTGGGTTGTGTGTCTGTTAGGGTTTTGCAAAGTTCACTTTTTTAATTTGAAGCTAATTTAAACCTAATATATGAAATATTCTCCAAAACAAAATTTGAATATTTGTCGTTATTTGTTTAATGCTATACAAAATATTTTATTGTTGGAACAACATGGTTTCATAGAGAAGAGGTCGACAATATATTTAATATTTGGAACTAGACAGTTGATAGAAAAAAGATATGAGTTTAGGAAGGATCTGGTAATAGCATTTATGGCTGTAAAAACATCCTATGATTGTGTGGATAGAAAGAAAGTATGGAAAGCAATGGAGGAGGCTGGAGTAGAAAGAAGAGTGGCTAAGAGAGTAAGGAATATGTATGATAATAAT
Source organism: Timema shepardi (assembly GCA_902151425.1). Lineage (NCBI taxonomy): Eukaryota > Metazoa > Arthropoda > Insecta > Phasmatodea > Timematidae > Timema > Timema shepardi. Next base: position 41,070 of record CABFVX010003303.1, read on the forward strand.
ATGAGTTGTGTAGACACAGAAAGAAAGAGTGTGGACATAGTGGCTTCAATTAAAATATGGAGTTAAGAAGGGAAGTGCCCTCTCACCATTACTATTTGAATTGGTGATGGAAATAACAATGAATAGCGTGACAGGCAAATTGAGTGAGTAGAAAATAATGGCAATGATGTTTACAGATGACGTGATGGTATGAGGCGAGTGGTAAAGAGGGAGTACAGGAACAGTTACAGGAATAGAATGAGGAGACGAAAAAGAGTGGAATGAAATTTAGTAAGGCGAAAAGTGAAGTGATGGTAATGACAAGGCAGAGAACAAGCCCAAGAAAGGTGATATAATTGGATGGAGTAGATGTGAATAAAGCAAAGAGTGTGATGTATTTGGCTAGTGTGATTGAGGCAAAAGGGGGCAGCAAAGAAGATATAGTAAGACAAATGCTGCAGGGAGAGGTGTGTAAGTAATATACTATGGAAAAGAGAAGTGCTGTATAGATAGAGCGTAGTAACGTATGCAGAGGAAGCTTGGACTTTGTATAAAAGAGAAACAAGGAAAGTGGAGGCTATGGGTATGAAATTTTTGATGAGCATGCTAGCTGTCACCAGAAGATTAGGATTAGGAATGAAGATGTAAGGTCAAGAGTTGGGGTACAGGGGATACATGAGATGGTATGGACATGTAATGAGAATAGAAGAGGAGAGGATTTTAAGAAGATTAATGGATATGAAGTATGTAGGGAAGAAACCGCAAGGAAGAGATGGGAAGAGAGTGCAGGAGGAAGAATGGTGGAAGGACAGGGGGATATAGAGGCATTTTACTAAACAGACCCAGCCACATTCTGGAAACAGTTCATGATGATGATGATGATGATGATGACTATGATATATTGTTGCAATCTATACATCTTTATACACTAAAGTTACTTGGAAAATGTTTTGGTAGGCCTACACAATTTTTTGTACTATTTTGTTTTATTCTTATAAATCCAGTTAATATCACAACTTATAATTCATTACTTCCTTTGTGTTATTCCTTTTACATGTTCATATTCTAATACAAGATATATGTTTTTTCCATATATTTTTACACAACAAAAGGTTACGTCTAGGTGATTAGAATGATGTATACTGGGTGTCACCCCTAGGAACTAGGAAAAAATAATAACGAAAAAAAACCTTTAACTCGGCTAACCCTGAGCATGAGACGATGATTCTTAACACTCAAGACCACTGGATGTGCTCGAGAATGTTTTCTGGATGATTCAATGCTAATGATAATGACACTACCTTACTTACAACAATGGTGTGCTGTAAATCTCTACAAGAGTTGAAGGGATACTTGAAATAAAACATGAACAATTGAAATAAAATGGATCACTAAATGAAATGTACTAAAAATTAAAAAAAAAAAAAAAAAAATAAAATATGGTGCNAAATTGAAAATTTTATGGGTTGTTGTAATTATTATTGCATTGTTACCACATACCAATCCTAGCCATGAAATTCTGAGTAAACACTATTCTAATCTGACCAATTATATATAGTATTACATCTATTTTTAAACAAAATTAATCAATTAAAATAATCTCCGAGCATGGTTAAATTTAGGAGTTTAGACTATATAATACCAGAGTAAAAGAAAAATAGTACAGGTTAAACATATATTATAGTTTTGAGTAAGACAAACATTATTAATAATAATATTTAACGCGGCATCTTACTACCCATTCGGGTTATACGCTTTAAGTACTAATTACGCTAATGGAATAGGAATTGGGAAGGTTGAATTAGATGGAGTGAACCCGCACTTGCATGGAGATAGAGTGGAAAACCATTTAGGAAAAACCACCCTCAGTTCCCCCGACCGAGATTCGAACCTCGATCTCTCCGTCCTCGGCGGTCGAGCTCAACACGACAAGCGCGTTAGCCAACTACGCCACCGAGGATGGGTAGTAAGACAAACAAAATAAATAATAAATATGTAGTATTGTTGAAGCATTTGGCTGTTACCTTGGAACAAACATCAAGACACTGGACAGATAGATGGAATGCCAAATGGTTGGATAAAAACAGGACCTCACCTCAATAAGTTAGTTTAGAAGGAACTACTTAAAATAAATTAATAATAGATATGGCAACATATTATTTTTTTCAGGTTCAACTTAGCTCGCTTACTACTTGAATAAACATTAAGTAGCTAAGCTTAGTTTTAATAAGTTGAACTGACCTCCAAGGAGTCCCCGCTGATAACCAGGGCGCAGTCTTGCTTCTTGCGGAAGGTGTTAAGCTCTAGATGAGCATCTGTCCTGGTGACTACTGCCTTGAACACGTGAAGTCCCTGAGTACGAGACACCAGCCGAGAGCTCTTGGCAATACATGTAGCTGTCTCAAGCTTGTCTCCAGTCAACATCCAGATCTACACAAACATGTACACACAGTTATAGTCAGCCGAGAACTTTTGGCAATGCATGTTTCTTCTCCAGCCAACATTCAANACACACAGTTATAGTCAGCCGAGAACTTTTGGCAATGCATGTTTCTTCTCCAGCCAACATTCAAATATATAAATCAAAGTTATTGTACACATAAGAAGGAAAATTAATCTGGAATAAAAGATATCACAAAAGGGATGTGCGAAGCTTAGAAACTTTAAAATGGCTTACAAGAAATATATGGTTTGACCTCGCATCAAAACAAATTTTGGCTCTGAAACTTCACCAATACAAATATTGACAGATAAAATATTCAATTTATGTTCAGTAACTCTCTTTCTGAACTGTTTTGTACATTAAAAATTCATTTTATTAAGTTTTTGGGACAGCAAAGACACAGGTTGTTGATTTTACGAAGTTTATTGAACAAATTAATAACTTTTGTTTGTCTATGTCGGTAAATAACAAAGGTAAATAACAAATATTCGACACGTCATTTAATTCTTGTCTATCTATGTTGTGTCTGATATTTTACTTGAACTTAAAAAATAAAGATAACAATAAAGAATTCAAGTTGTTCTTATAATAAATAACAATGCAAAACAAAAGATAAATTTTTGCGTTACATGTCTACCAACAAAACCATGAATAAATTAATAGTTGAGCGACAATTAACCTCAACACATTTACATATGGAAAAAATCTGTAAGCAAATGAATTACATGTTGTGATAGTAACTAGATTTATCAGATTGAATTTCCTGGTCCTTGCTTGTTAATAACAAGATCTAGAAAAATAATTAATTTAAAAATTAAAATTAGTTAGTGTTAAGCGACAACAACAAACATCATAGGTAACTTTAACTTCGACTTTTCTCGACTTCACTTCACATTTAAAAAGTGGCCGTCGCACACCCCTAAAAATTAATGCAATTTATAAATTGATGGTAATTATTAACAAAGAAGGGTAAATTAATATTGCAAAATAATTGATAATTAACACTGGTACACAATGAATTTAGATTTATTAAACAGGTAAAAATTAAAACAAGCTATAGAGTCATAAAGGTAGAGGTGGACGGGATCCCAAACCCTCGGGAAAATGTCGGAAATATATCATTCCCGGAAAGGGTTCAGCTGGGAAATAAAGCCTGCTAATTTATTCAGCAGGTACACTATTGGCTCAATCTCTATTGGAGACAGTCATTTTCTTTGATCTGTCACAAACTGGAAAGAGGAGGTGGGGGGTTATTTTAATGCTTGTGATGAAACAAGCTGGAAAGCATACGAGTCGGTGTGCTCTGTATATCAACAGTTATTGGTTAGGTTCAACAAGCGAGAGCTTGAATGATTTAGAGAAGGACAGAGATATATTATACTCTACCATTTTTTGGGGCATAGAAATGGTGGAAGAATTAGCTTGCCAAGGTCAACTATTTATGAGCATCAACCTGTTTGTTGTTAGCAACCAAAGATTAGAGGTTACAGGGGTGTTAAACAAAGGACCTGTAAGGGGTGTCAATTCCAGAAACTGTTAAAAGGCCTTTAAACAAAGAGGAGTTTATAGGTGTTTCATTCCAAAATAATATTCGAGGGGTTTAAAATGTAGATAATCTTTAAGAGGTTTTAGACCTTAAAACATTAAGATGTTTCAATCCAAGGGAACATTTAGGGGGTTTATAACATTAGAATATTTAAGGGGTTTCAAACATTGATAACCTTTAAGGGGTTTTAGACCTAAAGAATACTTAAGGTGTTTCAAATCCATACAGCCTTTAAAATATGTTAAAATAGAGAACATATAAGAAGTTTTTTTTTATTCTTCCAATAGGTAGTTGAATATAAAACACCATTTTAAACAAGATTAACTAATAAATACAATGTATTAAAATTAAATATTCGCTTTGTACTATTCATTATTTGAACAAAAATTTAGCTATTGGTTTCAATATAAAATGCTATTCGCACACTCCTATTTATATTATTTTTTATGATATATAATTTGTATTATATTTAATAATGTTAAAGATTTTACAAATATTACCATATTTGTATAAAAAAATTACCCATTTTTAATCTAGAACTAATCTAAAGCATCATTTTTATAATTTCCCGTTCTTGTCCTGAACCCGATATTTTGACTCATTTCCCGTCCTGATATAAAAACGCCATTCTTGTCCATCTCAACATAAAAGTTTAAAAAATGATTAGTGAATACATGAATATTATATTATATAAAAAAAAAACACCCTACGGCCTAGACTCCATTAAATTCGATGAGCAAAGTCTTTGAACTTTGAATCCATATCTCAACACTTTCAATTATAGTGTTTCTATTTGGGGAGGCTAGGTTATTCAAACTTTGGCTTACTTTTATCATCATCATCATCATCATCATCATCATCATCATCATCATCATCATCATCATCATCATCATCATCATCATCATCATCATCATTACCGCATCTTACTACCCGTTCGGGTTGTACACACTTACGCTAATGTGTAATGGTAGGGTGATTGTGAGATGAATTGGAGGACCTACAGTTTAACGTGGAATCCGAACCACGGTGGAGGCCTGGCATTACCCACATTCACAAGATGTCTTGTCAGAGGTGAAGGAAGGGTTTGGTAATCAGATAAATCTGTGCCAGGACCGAGGATTGAACCCCGGCCGCCAGCACAGAAGTCTGACACCTTACCCCGACCGCCAGGTCACCTAACTTACTTCTATAGGCTTCTCCACGTCTTCCTCGTTTAGCCACTCAAAATCTTCATTGCTGCTCGTAGTCCAAGCGGCTTGTGATGCGCTCTCCCTCAATTTTGCCAGCCTTTCTCTGTCTTACATAAGCATGGTTCTGACCACCCTTCCATCCTTGTCAGCAAAAATTAGCAAAGCTTTACCCCTCTGCCCCTTAAGGTTCTTATGTAATACTTGAATGCCCCCTTACTATACCATTTCTAAAGTACACGAGTATAAAAATAAAATAACCAACATCTGGTCAAAGAAGCGAAAGACAAAACTGTACACATGAGTACAAGCCAGAGCCCAGAGGACATCACCAGATACCAACAAGACTACATACTTGTCAAACATAGGTTTAGGATTAGCGTGAAGGATGTGAAAATCCCCAAAAAAATCCAGACAAGTATAGAGAAGAGTAAATGAGTCCACCACCAGCCAAAAAAATCTATCTTAAGCTTGCAGATCTTTTATATTATTTTTAGACCATGTGTGTGTTAGTAACCTTAATGCCAGCATTGCGCAGCAGTTCCAGCGTAGGCCTGACTCGGTCCTGGAGCCGATCCTCAACACCAGTAACACAAAGCAGCTCCATCTCTCTTTCAAGACTCTCCACCACTGCTGCAACCTGCGCCACACGGTCAGATACACTCATCCTCGCAGCGTTATAACGTGTCTATAACACAATAAACATGTATTTGTTTAAAAATAGGGTAGACCAATGGCTAAATAATTTTATAATAATTGAAATTGATAAAACTAAAGAAAAAGGAAAAATACATAGGAGTAAATTTGACGACAAAGAAAGCCCACAAATAGAGATTACCAACAGACCTCAACAGAAGTGAGTTTCTTTATTATATCTAAATTATTAAATTACTATAATTATATTCATCATCATCATATTATTATTATTATTTCTGTGGTCAACATCCCTTTTTCTCAACTAATACAAAGCCTACAGTTATGAGTAAGGTACTGGTAGATAGGATTTTTACTGACTTCTGACATAGCATACTCAGTTTACGTTAAAATACATTGCTTTAATTTTAAGTCAAAAGAAAAATCTAACAATATTTTTGCATCAATTACTAAAAATAAACTCTTTGATATTTTGTGTATACACTCCTGAGTATTTAATTCCAACAAGACTAAGCAATTTTTTTCGGTGGGGGGGGGG
>CABFVX010003303.1:47426-89323 GCA_902151425.1 Timema shepardi
GGGGGGGAATGAGGGAAGGTTGAATGTGCGAAAGTTTTCAAAGGTTTACTGATTATTATATTTTTATTACAACATTGATTATTAATCTCCTTTTTTAATATAATATATAGGCCTATATAAATACTAACCATAGCCAAGGAATTTATCTTTACTCCCAAAAATAGTTGGCACAATGCGTTTCTAACAGTTTTTCTTTGAATTAAAAATAGAGTGCTCCAGTGTTTGTGTTATTTGTACTCTCTTCTTCTTAGTGTTTGAGAAAGGACACAATGCTGAAATATTATTTTTTTGTGTTAAAATGTGTGATTATTTCTACTATATAAGACAGAAGAAAGGAAAAAGATGTCAACGAGTGTAGTGAATTCTTCCCACATCCTTACTCTTTCAGTAGGTGGGCCTGTTTTGTCAAATTTAGTTAATTTTCCCGTTTTATTTAGTTTTATCATTTCCATTATTATAAAATAAACATCTATTTTAAATTACTTTCTTTACCGGTTAGTAGTTAAAAATAGTAAACTAGCTCTGGGCATTAAAATGTAGAGCTTGGATCACGCTAGGCAAGGTTACATCAAATATAGCTGCTTGAAGATGTCTAGTGAAAGCAAACATTTTTGAATGTACAGAACAACATAGTTTGGAGAAAATTTAAACAAAATAATCAAATTAAATATGTGGACTACTATTATTTCCTAGAATCTAAAACAAACTTTTACGTATCTCTATCTTTATGCATTAAGCTAGTAGAAAAATGATTTTATACAATAATGTTTGTATCGAAAAACATACTGGATAGGTATTAGTAACAGAATAGAGAGAAATAACATAACTTGCTAAATGTGGAAAGTAATAGAATGAGAAATCTACTTTTTCAATTCAAAAAGAAGTTGAATAAAACAATATGATATATTTACAAAGATAAATTAAAGTTTGAATATTTAAAACATTGTTTAATGTTGAACAAAAATATTATACTTTGCATAAATATGCAAATAAAGGTATTTAATATAATTTAGAAAATGCTATAATGCAAATATAAATAATATATTTTGTATTAAAATTAGAGATGGACTCGAATCTTCGAATCCACTGATTGAATCTTTTACATCATAAACAAAGCATAATATTTTGAATTCAAAAAATTACTTATTTAGGCCTACTTGAAAAGCACAACGTAATCCTTAATATTTATTTTGTCGGGGAAAAGAGATAAATATAAATAAAATAATCTTTAAAAAATGAAAATAATTGTTAGGTGTGAAAAATCTTACGTGCCTAGTGCCCTACCCTCCCATCTTTATGGAAAACTTGGACTCGACCATTTCGGCACATGCTCACTTCTAAAACTTTCACCTCACAAACAATATTGTAAATATTTTAAAGAACACATTAAAACTCTTCAAAAACTGAAAATCTAAACTAGAATTACAAATAAACTCGAAATAAATAAAACAAATTACGGCTTTTTTTATCAGAAATAAGAACACATTACGCTTGATACAAAGTCAGCCGCCATTACACACAATATAAAGTCAGTTGCTATGACGTATATTATGTTTACTTGCCCAAATGATGATTAAAATAAAGATACTGTTAATTCTTACTACACATCTGGTTTTAATTATCTACAACTATGTAAAGAACCCCAATTTATTATATACGATCCTTAAGTTGGACATTTTGTTGGGTCTCATGAAAATTAAATACTGTCAACCGTCATACAGCTATAAAACTGTTTATTTATCCCTATCGGCCTATGTATCGTATATCGATTGTTTGTTTAAAATCAATTTATCTAATCTGATCACTTAATAAGCGCTCTCGAGTTTTAAGAATCCAAAATGACTTGCTAATTCATTATTTATTTTTAAATTGATTTTAACTTAGGAGTTTATTATTTTTTTAAATATATTATTGAAGTAATTGTAGAAATGTTAAAATGTAGTCTTGCTTTATAAAATGGGAATGAACATATTGTAGTCGAAAATATGTTCTCGTTTTAAATAGAATGTATTCTGAGAAATCGATATATCGCAAGAATCGAATATATTTGTTTTCTACGAAAAAAAAGATAATGTATATAATAATAATAATAATAATAATAATAATAATAAAACATACTTAGGCATTATTGAGTTCACTATTTCCAATGTATGTTTAATTGTTAAGTATGTTGTTTTAGTCTTTATTAAAAATATCTATTTGTATTTTTATTTTTGATATCTTAATACAATAACATAACTTTTAATGATGATTTTTCCTAAATGGTTTTCCACTCTCCCTCCACGCAAATGCGGGTTCACTTCCTCTAATTCAACCTTCCCAGTTCCTAATCCATTAGAGTAATTAGTACTTAAAGCGTATAACCCGAACGGGTAGTAAGACGCGGTGATAAATTATTATTATTATTATTTAATGATGATTAAAGTTGATCAAAGAATAACTAGGCCTAATCTTTTTATTTCATATGTTATTAGAAACTTAACTCATTCTAACAACACTTTTAAAAATAATATAGATGGGTCGAATCCACTATTTCTCGAATCCGAATCTCGAATCCGAATCTACATTTTATTTTTGAATCTCGAATCCGAATCCGAATCCTAGCAAATCGTTTTAAATTTTAATTATTTACAAATAGACCTACATTACACAATATATGTCTAAACTGTGAATTGATATTTATTTCAATTGTGCTTGAATCAACCCCAACCACCCCTCACAAAATACAGGTTAAAATCCAGCCAAATTAAACAATCTAAACTCTTATTAATGTTTAAAACTCAAATAAATTCAAATTTGTTAATAAATTAAAAGTGTTGTTAGAATAAGTTAAGTTTATAAAAATAACATGTGAAATAAACAGATTAGGCCTAAATATCCTTTGATCAACTTTAATCATCGTTAAAGGATATTTTATTGTATTAAGATAGCAAAAATAAAAATACAAACGGATATTTTTAATAAAGATTAAAACATGTTTAACAACTAAACATACTTTGGAAATAGTTAACTCAATAATACCTAAGTTGTTTTATTATCTTCTTATACATCCATTATCTATTTTCGAGTAGAAAACATATATATTCGATTCTTGCGATGTATCGATTTCTGAGAATACATTCTATTTAAAGCAAGAACATATTTTCGACTACAATATGTTCATTCCCATGTTATAAGTGAGGAATACGTTTGAATATTTCTACAATTAATTCAATAATATTTAAAAAAATATTAAACTCTAAATTAAAATCAATTTAAAAACATATAATGGATTAGAAAGTCGTTATTTGAGCCTTAAAACTCGAGAGAGCTTACTAGGTGATCAGGTTACCTGAATCGATTTTAAACAAACAATCGATATACGATATGATACAATACGATACAATACAATATGATACGATAAGATAAGTAGGCCAGTAGAGATAAATAAACAATTTTATCTGTCTGACTGTAGACAGTATTTATTTTTCATGAAACCCAACAAAATGTCTAACTTAAGGATCGTATGCAATAAATAGGGGTTCTTTGCGTAGTTGTAGATAAAACCAGTTGGCTAGTAAGAAGTAACAGTATCTTTATTTTAATCATCACTCGGGCGAGTAAACATAATATGTCATGGCGGCTGAATTAATATTGCGTGTACTGGCGGATGACTTTGTATTGTGCGTAATGTGTTCTTATTTCTATTAAAAAAATCCGTAATTTGTTTTATTTATTTCGAGATTATTTGTAATTCTAGTTTTCATTTTCAGTTTTTGAAGAGTTTTAATGTGGTCATTAAATATTTACAAGATTGTTCGTGGGGTGAAAGTTTTAGAAGTGGGCATGTGAACGAAACGGTCGAGTCCAAGTTTCCCATACAGGAGGGAGGGTAGGGTACTAGGCACGTAAGATTTTCCACACCTAATGATTATTTTCATTTTTTAAAGAATATTTTATTAATGATTATCTCTTTTCTTTGACAAAATAAATATTACGGATTAAGTAGTGTTTTTCAAGTAGGCCTAACTAAATAATTTTTGAATTCAAGACATGCTTTGTTTATGAGGTGAAAGATTCGATCATCGAATCCAGTAAAACACCGAATCCTCGAATCTCGAATACTTGCCATGATTCGGTGAATTCGAGGATTCGAAGATTCGAGTGGCCCATCTCTAAAAAATAACTAAAAGGCACTCAAATTTTCATTGATTTTATTTTTAAACAACAATATAAGTCTAGATTGTTTAATTTGGCTGGATTTTAACCTGTATTTTGCGAGGGGTGGTTTAGGTTGATTAAAATCGAAAGCATGATTGAAATAAATCTTAATTCACAGTTTATGCCTATATTGTGCAATGTAGGTCTATTTGTAAATCATTAAAATTTATAACGATTTGCTAGGATTTGGATTCAAGATTCAAGATTCGAAAATAAAATGTAAATTCGGTTTTAAGGAATAGTGGATTCGACACATCTCTAATTAAAATTATAAATTAAGTTATTATTAGGGATGGACGAGAATTAATTTTTTTTTTATCGAGATGGGAAAAGAAAGGGAAAGGAATCAAAATATCGGTATCTCGACTAGAATGGAAAATTATAATAATGATGCTTTAGATTAATTCTAGACTAAAAATAGATTTTGTTTTATACTAATACGGTAATACTTGTAAAATATATGACATTATTAAATATAATACAAATTATATATCATAAAAACATAATATAAATAGTGTTGGGCAAATAGTATTTTATATTGAAACAAATAGCTAAATTTTGAACAAATAACGAATAATACAAAGTGAATAATTAATTTATGTATATTAGTTTTATTAGTTAATCTCCTTTGAAAATGGTGTTTTATATTCAACTACCTATTGGAAGAGCGCAAAATAAAATAAAAAATGTAACTTTCTTAAATGTTTTCTATTTTAACACCTCTTAAATGATATCTAGAATTGAAATACGTTAAATATTCTTTAGGTCTAAAATCACTTAAAGGTTATCTAGGTTTGAAACACCTTAAATGTTTTAAGGTCTAAAACTCCTTGAGACTCATCTTCGTTTAAAGCCACTTTATTGTTGTCTAAAATTGACATCCCCTAAAGGTTCTTTGTTTAACACCCCTGTAATCTACTCTTTATTAGGTTGCTAACAACAGATAGGTTGATGCTCATAAATAGTTGACCTTGGCAAGCTACTTCTTCCCCCCTATTTCTATGCCCCCAAAAATGGTAGAGTATAATATAGCACTGTCCTTCTCTAAATATTTTAAGCTCTCTCTCTCTTGCTGAGCCTATCAAATAACTATTGATAGATAGAGCAATGAGCACATTGTCTCATCACAGGCAGTAAAATAACCCCTCCTACCACCTTCCAGTTTGCTACAGAATAAAGAAGATAACCGTCTCCTAAAGAGATTGAGCCAGTAGTACCTGCTGAATCAATTAGCAGGCTTTATTTCCCGCCTAAACCCTTTCTTAGAAAAGGTCTTTCCTGCCCGAACTCTCGGGAATGGATAAATTCCTGACAATTTCCCAAGGGTTCGAGATCCTAGCCACCCTTAGTTATTATCACAGAGTGTAACATAGTTATTTCAGATTTTATTATACTATCTCTTATTTGTGATGGAAATAACAGCATCATTAATGTGTGTTTTAATTTTGAATGATAATTTCTTTTGGCGAAGCTTCGTATTTTTAAAATTAGGAATTTTATTTTCAATCAAAGTCGAAGCTAACAAATATTCAAAACAAAGTCAAAGTTTTTGAAGCTTTGCAAACACAAAGAGGAAAGGAACATTTTTAATAGTTTGCACATAATAACGAGATATTGGTTCTTTCATATTATAAAATTAGTTGCAACTGCCTCACCCGTTGACTTAGGTTATGTTTTAAAGATGAGTCTAATCCACTATTTTACAAATATTAGAGAACGTGGAGCATACAAGTAGGGGTGAATGGGATGCCGAACCCCCGAGAAAATGTCGAGAATTTATCCATTCACGAAAAGGGTTTGGCCGAAAAATAAAGCCTGCTAATTGATTCAGCAAGTATTACTGGCTCTCTATTGGAGACAGTCGTCTTCTTTGTTCTGTCGCAAACTGGAGAGGGGGGTATTTTTTAATGCTTGTGGAAGACAAACAAGTTGGAAAGCATATGAGTCAGTGTGCTCTGTCTATCAACAGTTATTTGTTAGGTTCAGCAAGCGAGAGAGCTTGAAAGATTTAGAGAAGGACAGAGATATATTATACTCTAGCATCTTTTGGGGCATAGAAATGGAGGAGTAATTTAGCTTGCCAAGGTCAAATAGACCTTTAAGAGGTGTCAATTCTAGAAACTGTTTAAAGGGCTTTAAACAAAGAGGAGTTTCAAGGAGTTTCGTAACAAAATAATATTCGAGGGGTTTAAAACGTAGATAATCTTTAAGGGGTTTTAGACCTTAAAACATTTAAGGTGTTTCAAACCTATATTTCCTTTAAGAGGTGTTAAAATAGAAGACATTTAAGATTTAAAGGACATTTAAAAAGGTTAAATTTTTATTTTGCACTCTTCCAATAGGTAGTAAAAAATAAAACACAATTTTCAAAAGAGATTAACCAATAAATAGGATATATTTTAAAAATAAATTATTCGCTTTGTATTATTCATTATTTGTTCAAAATTTAGCTAGTTGTTTCAATTAGAGATGGGTCAAATCCACTATTTCTCAAATCTGAATTTACATTTTATTTTCAAATCTCGAATCCGAATCCTACAAATTGTTATACATTTTAATGATTTACAAATAGACCTACATTACATAATATAGGCCTAACCTGTGAATTAAGATTTAATTCAATTATGCTTTAAATTTTAATCAACCCCAAACACACCTCGCCAAATACAGGTTAAAATCCAGCCAAACTAAACAATCTAAACTCATATTATTGTTTAAAAATCAAATCAATCAAAATTTGATTGCCTTATAGTCATTTTTAAAGTGTTGTTATAATGAGTTAAGTTTCTAAAAAACATGTGATATAAACAGATTAGTCCTGGTTATCCTTTGATCAACTTTAATCATCATTAAAGTATATTTTACTGTGTTAAGATAGCAAAAATAAAAATACAAGCGGATATTTTGATTAAAGGCTAAAACAACATGCTTAACAATCAAACATACATTGGAAATAGTGAACTCAATAATGCCTAAGTATGTTTTATTATTATTATTTTCTTATATATTCAGTATCTATTTTCCCATAGAAAACAAATATATTCAATTCTTGCGATATATCGATTTCTGAGAATACATTATTTTTAAAACACGAACATATTTTCGACTACAACATGTTCATTCCCATTTTATAAAGCAAGAGTACATTTTAACATTTCTACAATTACTTCAATAATATATTTAAAAAAATAATAAACTCCTAAGTTAAAATCAATTTAAAAATAAATAATGAATTAGCAAGTCATTTTGGATTCTTAAAACTCGAGAGCGCTTATTAAGTGATCAGATTAGCTAAATTGATTTTAAACAAACAATCGATATACGATATGTAGGCCGATAGGGATAAATAAACAGTTTTATAGCTGTATGACTGTTGATAGTATTTATTTTAAATGAAATTCAACAAAATGTCCAACTTAAGGATCGTATGTAATAAATTGGGGTTCTTTGCATAGTTATAAATAATTAAAACAAGTTGGGTAGTAAGAATAAACAGTATCTTTATTTTAATCATCACTTGGGGCGAGTAAACATAATATACATCATCGTGGCTGACTTTATATCGTGTGTAATGGTGGCTGACTTTGTATCATCTGTAATGTTGTAGCATTGGGCTTACAAGACAGACGTAAACAACAACATTATAGAAGAAACTTACCGCATTCACCTCCTGACAAGACTCGCATGGAACAACGGCTCAAGTCCTCGAGACGAACATTCACGGTCCCGGCCTAACGGAACACTAAGAGAGCCTGAGGCGTGGCAATCAGAGCGGCTGCTGGCTTGGCCGGGCATGCGCAATGGCGAGTCTCCGTACTAGAATGTTCCCCAAAGTGCCACATTCTTCCATGGACGATCCAGAACTATACCCTCCCCCCTTCTCCTGTCTTTCTCCACTGAGTTGGGTATATATTATGCTTTCTGTACCGATATCATCACAATTGGGCCTATGTCTTAGTAGGAATAACACAAAGCTCCGGCTTTCTTCGTCTATTACAATGTAAGATCAAAATTCTGTTTCGCCTTATGGAACTTTATATTTAATAATTATTTTTCTAAATTCTCTTTTTGGTCACACATTTAAAATATAATAACGTAACAGAGTATGGTTAGGAGCATTCTTTTACTCTTTGGTATTAAGAGGTCTTTGCGCGTAATCAAAAATATAATTGATATTACGATAGGTTTGATAAGTTTTTGATCATGATAATTTTGAGAATTATTCTAATAACTTTCACGAATACCCGTTTTTGGGTCTTGACGAGAGTTTATTATGGTTTTTGTCGAAGGATAAATTTGTATATGTAACGACTTTTGGCGCCATTTCTCTTGGCTGACGATTATATATTTGATATATGTTGGTAACAGGTTAAATCTTAAAAGAGTAATTTTAATTGGTTAAGTTGTGATAGTTTATTATCGTTTACAAAACTCCTTTTATTTGTTAGTAAATCTTTGATTGTAAATGTAGGAATTAAACATTTAATGATAAAATATTTAATAGTTATATATCTGTCATTACTGGAAGGCCGTCTCTTTAAGATAGAGATTTTTGTTTACCTTAATGTTCAATCTATTTTAAATAGTACCATATGACTTTATTTGTTAAGTCTTTGATTTTGTCTCGCGTACGCAATAAGCTGATATAAAATGCTATGTTAAACTTTAAATGGAATATTTCAATTGGTTCCCTTTAACCAATTTAAATGGTATACTATTGTTTAAACTTTTACGCATCAATAGAGCGTTGTTAATAAAAATCAATTTTCCGTGATCTGTTTGTTTATCTTGCTAATATATGTCCCATTATTCCCGAGGTATGCACATCAAACATTATAATTTTATATGAACTTTATGAAGGCTGCAGTCTCGTGCTGTCTGATTAGATAGTGGTTCACTTATTTGATATCCACAACTAGTTCGAGGGTCGAGAGTTGTGGGACTGTAATGTCTAGGTTGCATTTACAATCTTGATCGTCTCGGCACTTGCTCTGGGTTAAACTCCTCCCATCTTATAAATTTTTTTTATGTATTTGTGGCATCTGCCCCTTTTGGATGCTACAATGTGTTCTTATTTTGTTAAATAAAACGTCATTTGTTTTATTTATTTTGAGTTTATTTGTAATTCTAGTTTTGATTTTCAGTTTTTGAAGAGTTTTAATGTGTTCATTAAAATATTTACAAGATTGGTCGTGAGGTGAAAGTTTATAAGTGAGCCTGTGCCGAAACGGTCGAGTCTACATAAGTTTCCCATACAGGTGAGAGGGTAGGGTACCAGGCACGTAAGATTTTCCACACCTAGCAATTATTTTCATTTTTTAAAGAATATTTTATTCATATTTATCTCTTTTCTCCAACATAATAAATATTACGGGTTACGTTCTGCTTTTCAAGTAGGCCTAAATAAGTAATTTTTGAATTCAAAATATTATGCTTTGTTTATGAGGTGAAAGATTCAATCATCGAATCCAGTAAAACAACGAATCCTTGAATCTCGAATACTTATCAGTATTCGGTGGATTTGAGTATTCGAAGTTTCGAGTGGCCCATCTCTAGTTTTAATATACCCCTATTTATATTATATTTAATAATGTCAAAGATTTTACAAGTATTACTGTTTTAGTATAGAAATTAAAAACAATATCTATTTTTAATCAAGAATTAATCTAAATCATCCTTTTTATAGTTTCCCGTTCCCGCCCCGATAGATTGACTAATTTCCCGCCACGATATAAAAATGTCATTCCTGTCAATCTTTACTTAACTGTGATACATATATGTTAAAGTTTGGTTATTATTTGTATTTTCTTTTATTATATTATATTTCTTTGAGATTTAAAATCATTTACAAGATTCATATTTGAAGGTAAATTGGAGACTCGGGACTAATAAATTAGTGTATTTGGCCCAAATCTAGGAATATTACAGTCAATTGTGCAATAAAACAGTTTCAATTCATTTTAGTGCATACATTCTGTATAAGTAACAACAATTTAATATATTTTCAATTATAAAACTAACAAAAAATATTCGGACTTCGATCTGGCTTCGAGAATATTTCATATTCAATTTGAGTTTGCTTCGAATTGTAAAAATGGACTTTGCACACCTCAAATGAATTTGATATTTTCTCATATCCTCCCACATTTTTAAACTTCTAAGTATTCGGAGACACAATACCCAGTTGTATTCAAGCAGAACATGGAGAATAGTGTGTCAGACATGCAAATGAAACCAAGTACCTCGAACTCCAAATATTGTTCCTCTGTGAGTGACTTCTTGGCTACCACCAGTGTCCTAAGGCCTTCCCGCGCCATGTTGCCACACTCCTCCTCCAACCAATCATTATACTGGACTATACCAGACATGACTACATCTGCCCCCTTCAAATAGAATGTGATATCACCACTCTGGTCTTCCTGTAAGCACAACAAGGTTTCAGTGACAAGTACTAGACTGAAGCAAGGACAAGACTAAACAGTGTCTGAACTTAATTTAAAATAAACAATAATAGAACCAGAAAATTCTCCTAACTTATAAACTAAAGTTGGGTTCAATAATCTTTAAGAATAGAATAAAATAAATATCTGTGTAACGGATAGCTGTAGTGACTATTTTGCGAGTGCAGTGAGCGTACCAACCTCTGTAACTGGAATGTGGAAAGAGGGGGTGGGGGCGACAAGTGCAAATAGCCAGGTAGCAGGGTAGTCTTCCTGTGAGTGCGTTTGGGACTGGTCGTGTTATACTAGAGACGTGGACACGGTAACCAAGTATTATACGTGTTATATTGATGTATGATAGTTGTACCAATGTTTGTACTCTTTAAGTGTAAATATATATATATAATTTGTGAATAGTAAAACACGCTACATCTGTATAGTCACTCCAAATGGACACATAATTAAAAGTAGGGATGGGCTCTCAAATCCTTCGAATCTTCAAGGATATTCGAGCGATGAGAAAATTTCGGAATCGAGACTCAAATCCTTATTTTTTTCCTTCAATATTTCAATTGAAAATGGTCTTAGAGCTATAATACTTTTTATTGGTGGTTGAGAACCAATAACTATAAGATAAACTCAATAATTAAGCCTTAGACCATTAATTTAGCACTTAACTAAAAAAAATGTTAGCAGTTAGCAACTATTTAAATTTTATAGCCTATTATAATTTGTATTTCCTCTTAGGTTTATAATTATTCCAAGATAAGATTTGACCCAACTCTAATTAACAGTGTCAAGACATGGATTCAAGGACCTTGGTCATCAGGTTAAAATTAGTTAAGAGTTTTTTATAACTATAATAATTATTCATGTAGTCACTAATAATACTTTTTTTTAATAATCTAAAATAAATGCGAATTAAAATATTTTTTATGTATGATTTTAAAGTTTTTTTGGTTTTACCAGTTTAGTACAATAAATTTAAATTATTTTTACAACAGTATTTATTGTGAATATTTCACACTATTAATTTACGCTTTTAAGTTGATGATTACCATACATTTATATATTGTATAAAAAATGATTATTACTGTGAAAAAATACTTTTTTTAACAAATATAACACAGCAAGTCTGAAGGGGGTTAAAAATGTCAAAAAAGGTATTTACATCATTTCTGGTAAATATATAGGCATTACTCTTCTATCTCCTTTTCAAGGTTTGCTAAACCCAGCACTTATATACCTTTTTAATGTTTTTATTTGTTTGGTCAACACAAAGATAGTTAAAAAACAATATAAAATATACTATGTAATAAATAAAATGCTATAATTATTATATAAAAATAAAGCTCAAATATACTGCTGATGAGGATTAACATAAAATTGTTATAGTTGTGCACTGGACAATGGCAAAACAGCATGTATGCATGCACGGACTAGATCAAAGACAAGCCAACAGTATCATTAACACAGGAAGTAGTAAACAGCCGCGAGGTGTTTACTGTCCTTTTTAAAAACATTTTTACTCTTTGAAAAATGGATAACAAACAAAATGATCCCCAACTTGCCATCTAACAGTGTATTAGTTATTGACAACGCACCCTACCACAACATTCAATTAAATCCACCACCGACATCTTTGCTTAAAATAGTCATAATGAATTGGTTGAATCAACACAATATATGCTTCAGTAATATGAGGGGTGTTAAAAAGGTTACTAGATTATTTAAATAGTGCACAAACGTGATGTTGTAGAGATGCATGGTAAGTGGCGCTTTATAGCGGAAAGCTTTGCAATTAACATGCCATTGACCTCATCATTGGTTAGTCATCATGCTGCATTGTTTCGTTTAGGAGCTTACTGTGCATGTCTTGCGATATTTGAGATGGCTAAGTTTTACATGCAGTATTTCAACATTAAATTTTAAATACTTACCAATCTATAGAACGTTTTATAAAATGATTAAATTTTGTGTCAAACATGAGAAAACATTTGAGGAAATTCAAAAATTGTCAGAACAAATTTATGGAGATCAGTGCATGGGTTGTACGCAGGTTTATGAATGGTTTAAATGATACAAAAATGGTCGACAGTCAACTGATGATCTGCGTTCAAGGTGACCCTTGACGTCAAATGACAACGCTCACGTGGCCCAAGTTAGGAGAACTCTGTGTTCAAATCGGCGATTGACTGTTAAGAGAAATTGCAGATGACTGTAAGAGTTCAGTGGGATCGTGTCATCGCTAATGATTCATGACTTTTGTGCCAAAATGGAAACCATTGTGATTCCCCAACCTTCCTACTCACCTGACCTGCCCCAGTCAGACATTTTCCTGTTCCCAAAACTAAAAGCCACTTTGAAAGGACAAAGGTTTTGACACAATTGAAGGCATTAAAAAAAAATATCACAGAATGACCTAAGCACAGTCCCGAAAAACACTTATCAGAACTGTAAATGGCGTTGGGAGTGGGGTATCAAACGAGGAGGGATGTACTTTGAAGGTGACAAAGCTGAATAAATTGTAGGTAAGCCTGAAAAAATTATAAAATAAAAGTTCATGAACTCTTTGAAAAGGTTTTATGTACTATGCTCAAACCAGAATTATAATCACTTATTTGAATGCACAAACCACAATTTAAGACACATAGGATGGATACATTTCTCACAAAATATGAACATTTTGTCCTACGACTACCCCTATTTAATCCTGATCTTAGCCCCATAGAATTGATATGGGCACGACTAAAGGACAGGAGCGCCTGCGGGTGGGGGTGAGTGTTAGGGGGCTATTCCCCCTCTCCACCCAAAATTCCGAAGTTGTATGAATATTAGAAGTAGGCTAATCACGCCCAACTAGCGCTCAAACAGTATCCCATCCAACAAACAGAGTGATATATAATATAACTAATAAACTAATTACTAGTGCCTGCCACCCGCTGACTTTAGGGTCAATAGTTTGGTGCAAGCAACCCCGACAGCATTTACCATTCAAATTGCCAAGTGTACACCTATGAATTTGGATAAATTCGAAACATTTTTCTTAAGTGGTATCTTATTTTCAGGAGACAAGGATTGCTTTAAAAGCGTCTTTTGGGCCTTTAATTTAATAAATTTTCCTCCGCTGGACTCTAGGGTATTCCATACCGCCCAAAGAAAAATCTTGTGGGCGCCTTTGGTAAAGGACTACATTTATAATAATAATAATGTTACATCCAATGTAAACACTGTTATGAGCCTAGCGGTGGAAAACTTTAATTCTATAGCAAAAAGAGAATGCTTAGCACGATGCAAACACACAGAGAAGATTTAAGAAGAATACTTGAAATCAGAGAAAAGGATTGATGAGGTATCAGATAGTATTATCATAAACTTGGAGAATGATTCATCAAACAGCTCTAGCAAAAAGACTATGAGTATTGATGGCGATAATATGAGTGGTGTGGAAGCTTTTGAAGATATATAGGGTAAGTAGAACATGTTTGTGTCCGGGATAGTATTAGAGAATTTCTCATACATGAGAGAAAGAAACATTCTTTTCTACCCCCACCATATCCTTCTCGCTTGTACCTTCCACCCCCAACTGTGTGGTTGAGTTTCTTGTGAAACCTTACCAGTAGTAAGATATATTATGTAATAAATAAAATTATAGAATTGTAGAAAAATAAAGCTCAAATAAAAGAACAAACACTAACTTAAACAAACTTCAATACTTCAGATTTCATCTTCCTCAGGAGGTGGTAATAAAGCTTAGTACGCACTTGGAAATATTGTTGGCACACATTAAAGAAACAATGTTTCACGTCCAGACTGCAATGATGACATATTTGTTTCCCGTACAGGGTTTAGTTGAGTGAAAGATGTCTGTTGAGGATGCTGCTATGCCTTGTGCTTTGTATGTAACTTTATGAGCTGTTCAAAAAGAGATAAAAGAAGAAAACTGTGTTTGTGTGTATGGCGGGGCTTGTAAAGTGCTTCAAAATGGTTTGTACTATGCAAACAAGCTACCGACAGAACTGAAGATCGAAGACGGCAGTGGTTTTAGGAACTTCTCTCGCATATCTCCTAAAGATTTTGAAGCTATTTTACAAATGGTTGGTCCAGGATAATAAAAAGCCACACACAATTTAGATTAAAAATCTCATCTAATAGCCCACGATGATTGTTGTCAGAATTGTTAGCCAACATTGTTTCTTGTAATCCATTTTAAATGGACCACGGGAACTGTTGGTGAACAGTTTTACAACCATTTCTAAAACAAGGGCAACATGTTGTCAAACAATGTTTTCTAGTGCATACCAGGCTTAAGAATGAACAGGAAGCTAGCTTCAGAGATGAGAGGGGGGAGGGATGGGATTCAATGGACAAATGATATGAAATGCACTAGCAATAGCATTAAGCACTGGTTTGGGAAATCCAACAATGTCCCAGCTGTAGTTTGACACTTGGCATTCCAAATAGTAGTAGTAAAAAATAATAAGCAAGACCCAGACTTTAATGACCTTGAAAACTCCTTTAAATTTACAAAATATGAGCAAACACTCATAATAAAATGCACATACTTTACAAATGTAAAATTAAAAATATACCTGAAATGAAAAGCCTTGAAGCACTAAATTCTTGCATTTTGTTTACTATAGGGATTGGCCCTTGAATCCCTAAGGATATTTGAGGATTTGAGAAAATTTCAGATTCAAGACTAAAATATTTATAATTGTTTTTCTTCAATTTGTCAAGTGAAATTTGTTTTAGAGCTCTAATACCTCTTAATGGTGGTTCAGAGTAAATTATCATAAATGTTTAAAAATGAGGTGGCCTAATGGCTAAATAATTATATAATAAAGGTAATTGATAAAAAAAAAGGAAATATAAACTACTAAAAGTAAATTTAATGAAGGAAGCCCACCTAGAGAAAGAAGAAAAAATGCGAGAAGAATCCAATGCACAAAGGTGACATCTTTCTTTCTACTGTATTCTATAGTAGAAATAGTCACACACACATTTTAACACAGATAGAATATTTCAATATTGTTGCCTTTATCAAACAATAGAAAAAAAGCATAAAAAGACAAATGCCACAATACCGAAAATTTACTCAATTTGTGTTAAAATGTATGCAGGAATATTTCTACTATAGAATACAGAAGAAGTCACCTTTGAGCAATGGATTCTTCCCCCATTATTTTCCTCTTTCCCTAGGTAGGCTTTCTTTATTAAATGTATTTAACTTTAAAAATATCTGTTTCATAAGTGAGAGCTGCCTCCTCTCAACGCAACTCTCTCTAGCCTAGTTGCAGTATCACCAGGAATGTGTATTTTACAGCCCTACAAGTTAAAGAGCAAAGCTCATGGCCTACATTATCTTCAAATGTTTGTTGAGAAACTTTACTATGACACAAACCAAGAAGATATTACCTAAGAATTATAAATGTTTCCATGACAAAAGGATTACGAACAGAATTTATGTACATATTGCGACCATTGTCTGTAAAAATAATAATAATAAAAAACGACCCTGGTAATAACAATAGCAACACTTAACAAAATAATGTTTATTGTAGTTAAATTTGTAAATACAACATCTGTGTGTAGTTTGCATGAAGCAGCATAAATTTGGTTTTAACACTAATTTTGGTTTAATGAGATCAAGGTCACCACTACTTGTTTTAAGGAAAGGGTCACATTTCACAAAGTACAATATTGTCACCATCTTAAGTGGATGAATCTCAATTTTAAAATTCTTACTATAGCAAAAAGAAAATTAAGATTATATAAAATGTCTCTTTAAGGAAAACCTCTTTTTGCTATTTGAGGTAGTTTGTTATATTTGGAAGAAGGTACAGGAAAGGTGGATAGAGATACAAAAAGGGAACAAACACAATATGGCTTTTACAATGAAAATAAGAACACAGTTCATCCTTTATTTTGCTGCCATTGGACAAAGAGGTATTGGCTGCCTTGCATAAAATCGATCGTTACCGCCCATTCCCCCAACCTAGGTTTTATTCTATCAGAACTCATCAGGGGGGAATGTGAAACACGCAAAGCAACTTCCTAAAAGAGGAAAACAAAGAAACACAAAATGGAGAAAAAGAAAATTGGTCAAAGGATAATAAGACACTTAATTAGGATCATGTAAAAGGAATAACATTAAGTGATATTAAAGCAATATATCGATGGTGTTTTGGCAAAAGGTCTTAACCCACAGTGGTAATAATTTTACAGGAGAGACGAAGTAAGTTTTTCACTAGTTTAATTTAATCATCGTATTTTTGTGTGTGGTTTTGTATTTCCTCTGTTTAGTCAAAATTATGTACTGGTATCTCAATTTTACAAAAATATACACTTAACAGAGATAGATAATATAATTCTGTAAAAACACAAAAATAATGTTTATTGGAGGTTTACGACCTTTACCCATATCATGTTTCCTATTTTGTAAAAGAACATTATTGTACAAGACATTATTTTGATTCTCGAGCATGTTTGTTTACCTTACAATAAATTAAGAATTACTATGGTGAAATCTCCTTTAAATTGTTTAGGGTAAGGAAATTAAGATTAATTATAATATTATGCCAGAGAGTTATTGATATTTAAAAAAAACCTCATTAATAAGTTAGTGTTTATTATTTAAAGTAATATAGATGTTTAAGTATGGTTATTACTACAAAATGCTTAAAATTAAAAGATATGTTTTTAAAACGGATTTATTAAATTATTAATTCTTTTATTGAATGGTAACAATAAGTATTAAGTATCACTAACAGATATGTCAAAATTATTAAACATCGACATAAAATGTTTTTATTATATATCAAGTCTCTCATCAGTTTTAAAGTTCATAAATTAAATTAATACAATTTTTTTGTCATTAGTTTCCGGTTTCCACTAGCATGCCAGGAACAAATGCCTTGTGGGGCTTTGAAAAATACTCTTCATGGTATCTTTGGGGGATGATGTTTTAATTACAGAGATCTTGAATGTCTTTAAATTTAGCCACAGACAAGTCTAGTCATGACTTGTACAGCAGAAGTGGTACTTGGACATCTTCCATTTGTCGATAATTCCTTTTCTTTTACTCGACGTTTATTTCATGTTTGGTTGAATTTTCCTCTAAGTCATAAAAAAAAGCAAGGGTGTCGGACGACTTGGTGAAATCTCATTATATTATTTCCTTGAACTTCACTGGTTCTCCATTAGTCGTAACATTTTTATTTAATGGCAACAGTTTGTTTTGTATGGCTTTCCAGTCATTGAAATCATCATGATTAAGCACAATTACTTCATAAGGTTTAAGCTTGGTCCTAGAATTTGTTATAAGAGTAGCCCATTATGATGGGGCCCACACAGTTTTATTTAAAACTTCATGCTCGGTTGTAGCATGTACTGAATTTACAGGCATCAGTGTATGCCCAGGGAGAAGAAGTGTTAGAAGTTCCTTCCAAAGTTGAACATAGCAGAAATATTACTTGCTTATTCTTGTTTTGTCCTGGACAAGAGTCACAGTACAGAGAAATTATTTTCACATTGTTATGTTCATCAACTAATTTCACATACTGTGATAAAATACTGCAAATCTCATTCGTCCCTCTTCTATCTCATTCTCCCCAAAGGTAGCATAAGTACTTTTTGTTCCACTTTCAAGATTGTAAAACTAAGGTATTAATACTTTCGGCTGTAATTAAATGTTATTTTTCCCTTGTGGTGTATTTAGGACTTTTTGTAGATCAAACATTGTACATAGATGTCCATCAGTATTGGATTTAGTTTGATCAGCCTTGAAAAATTCCTTAATAATTTCTTTTTCTTTATGATGTCTTTGCATTTCTTCATTTCCTGATCAAGGGGTATTATTATATTTTTCACACCTAATACATTTATCCTTTTTCAGATGGTGAAAACCAATACTAAACTTGTTTCTAAAAATGTCTTTAAATACTTTTCTCCAGCCGGTTGAATTTTATCAGTTTTGCAGTGGTCAAGGTATATATATTGTATAGCTTCGAAAGATTGCCAATATCTGCAGGAAGGTACCTTCTGGCTCAACTTGTTCTGCAATAATGAGAGGCTATTGCTGGCAAGTTACTAATAAAGTCTACTGCTCTTCTTGTTATACTTTCATTTGTTTTATTTGCTGGAGTATGTTTCCCTCTTTTGTCATCAATGGGAATACATACTTTAGTTACATTTTAAAGAGCATTAAATACTTTATTTTCAGAAATGTCAAGTATTGAAAAGAAAAACTTTTTACATACCGCTACTCTTACTTTGTCATTTTCTATAGTTAAGTGATACTCTAAAGTATTTTATCTGCGACTTGTGTCATGTTTTGTGTATTTTTTTTTCTTTTTGGATACTTTATTTACATTATTTATTATGAAATTATTTCTACCCCTATAATTCTGTATGTCCCCAAAACCAGCACAAATCTGTTTTCTGTCATTTTCAAAAAGGTTCTTACTGCAATTAAAGAAAAAGTATCTTTGCATATCAAAGGTTTCAGAGACTTTCAAGGCTGTATTTTCCCTTTCCTGTTTTTGTGTACTTCACTTTTCAACTTTTTGGTCTTATTTTCTTTTCTCTTGTCTGAGCTGATTTTCCTTTTCTCTGTTTCCCCAATTTTTTTTATGTCTGACTTTTGATGGTTGTTATTTTTAGTATTGTCCTGTTTTTCACTTTCCATGTTATCATTTGACATTAGGCCTACCATTTTGCGCATTTTCATTGCATGGAGAATTTTGTAATAAATATGATCCTCCATATCCTTCTACATTTCCACTTTCTCTTTGTCTCACTATTTCTTATATTGTGAGTTTTGCCAATATTTATGTTAAATATGTTATTTACCTGTTCTTCATTAACTCTGGTAAAAAATTCTCCCTTAACATGATAATTTAGAACACTCACTTCATGTAGATAGTTTTTAAATTCATTGCTAGCCTCATCATCATCTGCGACAAAATAAGTGGCGCAAACTCTAGGTTCTTCCACACCAGTGTTGTTTATTCTGAGCAAAATATCTTGTAAATCATCCTCATCAGGTATTAAAATATTTTGTCCATCACCTACAGATAATTCAACATCCTTGGATTTAATGACAGGTAGGTTCAATTCAGCAATTACGGTAGTTTTATCTTTATTGATCATTTCCACAATTTCTTTCCCTCTTGAAACATTTTGTACAAACTGGGACCGATATGATTAATTAAATGTATAACCTATTTCATTATAGGTAGTGTAAGGCTAGTTTAGTTAGGCTATGTTGATTGAATTATTATAGTTTAGAGGTTAAATGAACACCTAGCTAGATATGTATAAAATTATGCTATAAATTAAGTTGTAAATGAGACATGCAAAGATATTCAATGCAGATCAAGATTGAAAAGTAGAGAAAAAACCATCTTAGCCATTAATTAGCTAGGAAATCTCACAAGAGAGAAATAAAGATGTTAAGCTGTAGTAGACTTACCTGTATAGGTTTGTAGTTATTGAGTATTTGCCACTTCAAATAAATCTTTACATAATAACTTAAAACTAGCATAGGATATCTATATTCATATAAACAATTTAATAATTTTCACTTTAAAAACAACTATTTGCATTAAAAACAAGGACACACTTTGATCTTATTGGTACTGAACATAATAATAACAACAAAGAGATGTAAACAATCTAAGATGATCTTGGTCAATTTCAAGCAGCCAAAAAGGTGTCATCACTGGTGGCTTACGACCATTTGACAGAACTTCTTTATACGTGATATTACAGAACAAACAAAGAGTTGTGGTATATGTCCTTTTTACTAAATGGGATTTGTCTTATGTTAGTTACGCCAAAACCATATTTGCTTTTATTTATAATTTAGAGCCCAAAGTGGCGTACAACCTTTTGCCATAACATACTTTGAAATACAGAGAATGCAATGAAATCATAACCTCATTTTTTTTTAAATCTGAGTGTTATGACCCTTTGACAAAACACCATCGCTCGATATGAAACACACATCAAATGTCCTTGATTTTAGTCCTTTTACTCTGATTAATTTCCTAGAAAATAAATATTTTATACTCTGCCCCCAAAAAAATTACAGAGAAAGGGAAAAATATAATATTTCATAATAAAATTAAGGCAGTGAAATAACTGCATAAAATGCAATTATAAAAACCTAGACCCTTTAAGAAATAATAAGAACCTTTACAGTATGACCTTAAATATATTTATCAATTCCAATTTTTAGGGTTCATGTTCGTTAAGACTACCTATTAATTTCGTGTTCCAGTTGATCCCAGTTTAATCCACCAACCTTGAGTATGATGCCCATCCTCTTGGTCTCTGAGGTGAAGGGGAAAATCTGTAGAATTGTGAATGACAAGATTTGGCCTGAAGGTGTGCGCAGGTGCATGTTGACAAGGTCACGCCGAACCAGTGGTAGGCTGACCTCCTCTGTCCACCTCACCAGTGCTACCTATATCAGAATTCCCATGTTAGCTCATGTCTAGTCCCACACACATGTAGTATGGCCCCCAATCTCATGATAATTTCACTCTGGTCATTTCTTTTAAGCTGCCGTATTATCTCTTAAATCAAGAGACTCAGGGAGAAAGAGGTAAGTGGGAAAAACAATAGAGCGAATTTAATCAGGGCTGACTTTGAGGGAGAAACACTTTGGAATATATTTGGAAAAAGGTACAGGAAAGGTGAATATAAACATATAAAGAAACAAACAAAATATGACTTTTTACAATGAAGAGAACACAGTCCACATTTTAAAGTGCTGCCTTTGGACAAAGAGATAATGGATGCCTCTTGAAGGAAATCAATAGTTACCAGTAGAGTACATTCTATCACAATTCATCAGGGGGGGTATTAAATGTGCGATGAAATTTCTTAAAAGAGAAAACCTTAAAACGCAAAAGGGAGAAAAAGGAAATTAGTAAAGAGTGATAGGACATTTAGATGGGAACATATAAAAGGAATAACACAAAGGACAAACAGTGAGAGGACAGAAGGGCTAGGCCTACACACTTACCAGAAAACTGTAGGCCTGAAAGCTCACAATTACAAACACAAAGTAACACATAATTATGAAGTGTTCGAGGTACATCCATAGCCTTCTTCAG
Source organism: Timema shepardi (assembly GCA_902151425.1). Lineage (NCBI taxonomy): Eukaryota > Metazoa > Arthropoda > Insecta > Phasmatodea > Timematidae > Timema > Timema shepardi. The sequence goes on from CABFVX010003303.1 coordinate 69,193, forward strand.
CAGAAGAGAGTAAAACACAAACTGGTCATGGCAGCATGGCTAGAGGTAAATCATGGTCACATAATTTCTGTTGTTGCCTGGTTTTTGATATTTTTTTGATTAGATTCTGTAGTTGCCTGTTCAAACTTGTGTCTTGACTTTGGGTAGGTGGATAGAATGTTGTATTTATATAATTAATTAATTAATTAATTGTTAAATTATCAGTAATTTATTATTATTGTTTAATGTTTATATAGAAATGATTGACTGGTGTGAGTAGTCCTACTTTGTGAATTTTGCTGCAGGTGTTGCATCTCGGTTTGATGCGTAGGAAGGACCCTTTGGCCTAATGAAGTTTGTGGCCGAGTAGGCCAATTTAGGGTGAACCAGAATGTTGTAGTGAATAAAGAGGTGTTTGATTGTGGTTCTTGGAGAACTGTTGAAAAGATTTTGTTTAGGGTGATGAGGTTAGGATAATGTGACCTGTTAAGGATAAATGTGCTTTGTTGTGTTTTAATAGTTAAATTTGAGGCTTAACCAAGTACCATACTTGTAACAATACATCATAATCTATCCCTGTCGCAAGGAGGGCTAGAGCGGGTTGATGATACATAAGACAGATTTGAGAATTTTTTTTAAGTGAACCAATCCTCGTTACATTGTGAACATTATAGTGTTTCATATTTTCCACAAGCCATGTGTTGTAATGGCAGAATACATTCGTTAGGACAATGGGTAAACAACAAGAATCTGCAGCAGCATGTATTTATATACATTATGCGATGAAGAAAATAAGTGAAATAAAATGGTGGCAGAAGTGTAAATTTGATTAAGAAAGCCCACCTAGAGAAAGAGGAAAAATGTAGGAAGAATCCAATGCACAAAGGTGACATCTTTCTTTCTACTGTCTTCTATAGTAGAAATAGTCACACACACTCACTTTAACACATATAGAATATTTCGGCATTGTGGCCTTTATTGTACACAAAGAAAATAGTACAAATAACAAAAACACTGGATTACTCCATTTTTAATTTAAAGAAAAGCTGTTAGCAACACATTGTGCCAACTGATTTTGGGAGTAAAGCTAAATTTCTTGGCTATGGTTAGTAATTATATAGACCTATTTAAAAACACTAATAGAAATAATTAAGAAAATAATTATAATGATAGTAATAAAAAGTGATAATATTTTAAAATAACAATAATTTGAAAAATTTTAATCCTCTAGAAAGAAAGAAACTCTCTTCTGTTGAGGCCTGGTGGTAATTTTGATTTGGTAATCCATTGGTGGGCCAGTTCCCACTATCTAAGTTGAGAACTGTTGCACTGTTTGGGAAATGCTCTTAATATTTTGGTGGTGAAGCAGGTTTGAAAGTCCTGGTTGTGGGTACCAGCATGAATGGGTACAGGCTTGTCCAGATCTTTGTGGTTTGTGTCAAAACGATAATTGTTCATTTGTTGTTGGAGAGAACCTGTAGTAAGGCCTATATATTCTGCATCACATAATTTGCACTGTAGTTTATATATCAAGTTATTGATTTTGCAGTTGTAATAACCAGGGATTTTGTATTCCAGTTTGGTAACTTTGCTGTTATAGGATGTAGCTGGTAAATGGATTTCACATATGCTGCAACGGGTGCTATCGCAGGGGTATGAACCATTGCTAGTCGGGTTTTCTTCTCGGATTCTCTTGGGGTCAGGAAGTTTGGGATGGACTAGAATACTGTGGAGATTGGGTGGCCGTTTGAAAGTGACTCTTGAGGTGAACTAAGAAGGTATGTTGTAAACCAGGATGGTATTGTGTTGCGAGAGGGATGTCCTCAAACTTTTTTTGGAGGGCCGTAGTCATTCCTGGAGAGTGCTTTGGAAATTTGGTTGTCTATTAAAGGCTTGGCGTAACCTCTGCCTTGGAAAGCTGCATAGAGTTGTTTATTGTATTGTATTTATTGTAAACAGCTCTAGTGTGCAAGGGGTAAGGGTAGGGAGTAAGGGTATGCGAAGCTTCGAAAAGTCAAAGGTCAAATCTCCTTCGGTTTCGACTTCAACATCTACAATAACGTTCACATATACGAAAAATTTCGAAGGAAGGATAAAACTTCGATCAACTATCAAACGATTTAATTTTATCTTACTAAATATTACATATTTCAATATTTAATAATTTTAAAACCGTTACTAAACAGAATTTTAACACCGAAAAGTAATTTAACCCCCATGATGTAAGCATGGATCAAAATCGGTTAAGTAAATGTTTATATTATTATATTCACTATCGCCAACCTAATTTTGTAAAAAATAAAAATACCTACAAAGAAATTACACCAAGGTTACTGGTATGAAGCATAGAAAGCACTTTAGTTGTGCTATCATCCCAGCTCGCGTCCAATGTTTAGTCCATAATATTACATCTCTTTGGAATTGTCTGTGACAAATTTACAAGTGCATTTTGATGCATAAGTTTTTCATAGCTTCCTTACGTTTTCTTTGTTATTCAAAATGGTTGATATACAAAGTGTTGTGAAATGAAAAAAATGTCATTTATAATTATTATGAAAGAAATTCAGATAAAAAGAAATGCATATGTAAAGTCTGCAAAATAATTTTATCAACTTCACGATGTTAGTAAAGATTAAAACTTTATTGATAATTTACTAAGCATATCAGTAAGCCTGTATGCATTAATTATTAGAATAGGCCTTATGTAACAAATAAGGAAATTTTCCTGGTCCTTGTTACTGACAAGAGCTAAATTATATAAACGTTATTTCAGTTATAACAGTTTATTTATTGTGATATGGTATAAAAGTAGGCCTATTTGCTTATTAATTTTATTTGGTTAGGAATTTTTTATACCATTCACTAAAGAGTTGTTTTTTATATTGTTGCAGCTACAACAACAACCCTACAGAAACATCTAAAAAAACATCCTACAGAATTAAAACAGTATGAAAATGAAAAAAAGTTGAATCCCCAAAATCCAAGACCAGCCCCCTCAAAAAAGGAATCAACTCACTATGGAGGAAATCCTATTCAAGAAAACAAAACTTGCTTCTAATGATCCCAAGGCACAGTCCATCACTAAAAGTATTGCTCTTATGTTGACAAAAAGCCTTCTTCTTTATACTTTTGTTGAGGAATCAGGATTTGTGGACTTTATGGCTAATCCTAACATTGCGCCTCAATACGAAATTCCATCTCGGACAACTTTTTCAACCAATTATGTAAAAAAACTCTTTGTGGATACTCAGATAAAAATGAAAGGTGTCCTCAAATTAGACTTACCGTCTCTTCTCTCCTAAGTATCATCAGATGGTTGGACATCTGTGGCTGTTGACAAGTATGTGAGTGTAACTTGCCATTATTTAAGAACTGACTTTACTTACAATTCTTTCATAATGAACACCATTTTAATGAATGAATCTAATAGTTGTAAGAATATTAGCACTGCAATCAAACTAACTTTGGAGGAATGAGAAATACCAGTACAGGAATCAAGCATACCAACTACTGCGTCACTGATAATGGTGCTATTTTCAAGAGTGCTGCTTCAATTTATTTTATTCATCTGCAGTGTTTTGCCCATACTTTACAGAATGCTATAACTGATTCAAAAAGAGAAACTCCAGGAGTTATCACTCTATTATCAAAATGCAAGGCAATAGTGGGACACTACCGACGCAGCAGCTCAGTTAAACAGAGACTTCATAATATTAAAAAACAATTAAATTTGAAACAGCTGGCTATGATTCAATATGTTGACACAAGATGGCCAAGTTAAAGAGGCTGATTGAAATGCAGAGCTGGCCAGTCCACATAGCACCAGTGACTTGACTATGCTTACTGCACAAGATTGGAGACACATCAATGGGATAGTAGAAATTTTACAACCCCTTGCTGAAGCAACAGAGGAGTTAAGTGGTGACAACAACCCAACTTCATCAATGGTGATTCCTGTTCTACATTGTTTAGAGTCACACTTGAATAAATGTATAGTAAAGAAAATTGAGGGAATCACGTTTGCCAGAAATTTATCTAAATCAATCAAATCAAAGTTCGGAGTGTATGAAGAAGACAAAGTATACCTGCTATCCATGCTTACTGATCCACGTTTTCGAGGTGTGCTTGTTAGCAACATTGTTGCTGTAGCAAATCTTCAAGCTGAGCTAAACAAGTATCGAAGCTTTGAAACACCGCTGTTAGAAGAACAACCAAGACTAAGTACTACCACTTCTTCTCTTTGGTCTACAATTGATGATTTACCAAAGGAATCTCTCTTTGATTCAGCAAATGATGAAATTGAGAGATACTTAGGGGAAAAATGTATTCCCAGAAGAAAAGACCCTTTGATTTGGTGGAAGGAAAAAGGACAGCATACTTACCCGAATCTAGCTAAGGTAGCAACTAGGTACTTGGGTATACCTGCTACCCAGGTCAGTAGTGAGCGATTGTTCTCCACAGCAGGCAATATAGTTACAGAAAGGTGTCAAAATTTGCTTCCGGCACACGTTCAACAACTTGTGTTTCTCCATGATAATTTGTAAATTTGGCCAAATTTATGACTCAATTTTTTTTTTTAAATTCTTATATGTGTGTGATTTTTTTTAATATGTGAGTATTTTAAATAGTTTCTTATTAGATGTCTATTATGAATTTATTTGTTTTTATAAAGCTTAAAACAAAATAATTACTAATGTAAGTGCAATATTATAATTTATGTTGTGTTTATTTTGTTTTCTTAAACATAAATAAATTCAGACATGTCAGCATATGAATATAGTGTGCTTTGACTTTTCTGTACGCCTTTCTTTTGAACTAGATGTACATACTGTTTGACTTAAAAATTAAAAGTAGTGTTAAGTGACAACTACAAAAATCTTAGGTAGCTTCAACTTCGACTTTTCTTCGCAAGTTTCAAGCTTCACTTCGCATTTATTAAATGACCTTCCCACACTCCTAGTAGGGAGGGCTTAGTATAGACTGAGAATAGAAAGGTCAGCAAGTGAGGCAAACAAGATAGACCAGAGGGGGAGTGAGGGGTGGTTAAAATAGAGCTATCAGTAGTCCAAATAATATCAGGGGTCTTAAAATGCTTAATCCAACATTTCGCTCAATGTAAAAAGGCTGAATATTTTTCCAGGATCTGATTTAAAATTCCAGTATATTCCAGTATTTCAAGTATAAAAAATAAAACCAAGTATATTTCCAGTATTGGTAGACACCCTGAGTTGGCACAATGTGTTTCTAACAGTTTTTCTTTAAATTCAAAATGGAATAATTCAGTGTTTTTGTCTAGAGTTCTCTCTTCTTTCTTTGTGTTTGTGTTAGTAAGGTTTGATAAAGGTCACAATGCCAAAATATTATTTGTCTTAAAATGTGTGTGTGTGACTATTTCTATTATAGAAGATATAAGAAGGGAAGAAGATGTCACCAGGTGCATTGGTATTGGATTCTTCCCACATTTTCCTTCTTTCCCTAGGTGGGCTTTCAACATCAAATTTACTCTTAGTAAATTGTTTTTCCTTTTTCAGTTTTATCAATTTCCTTTATTATAAAATTGCTTATTGATTTGAAATTCCAAACTTCACACCAATGTTGTCAACTCATACATTTCAATCAAATAAGAAACATTTTTCTTGGTTCATTTCATCATTCTACACTAAAAAAAAATGAATAAAATCCTAAATGTGAGAGTGTTCGGTTCGTAGCACGCCCAGACATGCTTGACACCTTATGCCATATCTTCCTTTGATGTGATGGTGAAATACTAACTCAAAGCTGGTCACAACGAACTTTTATGTAACTTCTCATATTCATGTCATAGTTATAGGGTCCTGTCAAAATTACGGCGTTCATGATATGTGTCAAGGATAAGTGACGATGTACTGTTTCAAGTGTGGACCCTACTTAAGAGTTTTGTGGTCTGTATGCCTTACCCATCCATTTTCTTTTCAATGTTTAATACAAAATAGTTGTTTGGCGACACTTTTCCTTTGATCTATGGAAATGTAATGTGTTAAGGTAATATGTAAACGATGCCTTTCTTAGAATGAGCAAGAGCTAGTGAGGATGTACCATCTTGGCAGTGAATCTAAAACAAGGAAGACAAGTGATGTAGGCAGCTATCTTCTACTTGTGTTTAAATATTGTCTAAAGGAAATCAACATCTTTTTTATCTGTCAAGGACATTACAACTTTCTCATTTAGTATTTCAGAAAATGACTCAGTTTTATTTGTAAGTGTAGAAATTGTTGTTTAATAATTTTGTCCACTGCAAACTTTTCCTTGAATTCTTATTTGAAAGTGAAGAACCATTACAATAATGTTCCATTTTTGACACATCGCTGACAGCTGAGAACTAGCCTGTTTGACTTTAACCTGATTACTCTGACATTTAAGTTTGAACGCTAGTTGAAATTCAGATTGTGTTCACTTGGAATTATTCCTATAAAGTGTACATTTTTTTATTCACTATTCTCCTTATGCTTGACCATGGAATCAGTGATAACCTTTGTGGTGGATACACACATATATTGTGGTTTTTAAATGCATATATTCTGAGTTTGATGTTGGTGAGTGTTGTAACATTTGATTTAACAAGAATTAATAAAGCTATAAGACAGGTTTTGACATGCTTTACCTCGTCAGGGCTGGAAGCCTGGTAAACACACGACTCCTGTTTCTGTTGCCAATAGTGCTGGTCTGCTTCAGTCTGGCTCTCCAGGGACCCGGAGCCAGGACTATGAGACTCCTCAATCTCTTGCTCCTCATATACGGGGGTCACATTGTGGCACAGCGCCAATGCCTTCACAGCCTCGAGCACCCGTGTCACTTCTGAGCGGCGCACTTTGTGAGTCGGGGAAGGACCCACAGACTCCACCTGAGCTTGCTGCGTAAATGCAGTGGTCAGGTGAGATGACACCTGTAAAGTGAGGTGTACCCCAGTGGTCACAAGGCCTGACAAACAAAAGGATGTCTTAAACTCAAATAGGGATTTTCTTCAATTCAAAGTAAATCTGAATTTAAGTTTGAATATTTTTTGTGGAATTGTTTCATGAAGTAAAAAAATGTGTATTCATATATTATTATTATTAGCACCACGTCTTAATACCCATTCAGGTTATACGTACTTACGCTAATGTGTAATGGTAGGGTGATTGTGAGATGAAATGTAGGACCTACAGTTTAACGTGGAATCCGAACCAAGGTGGAGAACTGGCATTCCACACATTCAAAAGTTGTGATAAGTACACATCTTGTCGGAGGTGAAGGTTTGTATTCATATAAATGTTTACACTAGATAATATTTGGAAAATAATTAAAGTAGGGAAGGAATAATAAAGTATATTTAAGATTAAAAAAACACACACACTAGAAAGAAAGTTTGAGTCAATTCACAAAAAGTCTTCAAATTGACGTCAGAGTATGCAAGTTCCTGGACATGGTGTTACATGCAATAATGGCTTAAATTTAGTCTCAAGGTAATTTAATCTTATTTATTTAATTAAATAATCTACTGAATTGATTACTTGAAGTGTACTGTTTTAAGCACTATGTTGTATAGCCTTTACCTTGTAAAATCTACTAAATTTAGTTTCAAGGTAATTTAATCTTACAAATTTAGGTGAGTTAATGTACCCAAGCTGCGAACAACATGAGATAGATTTCAAGTTTTTCAACATATTTCAAAAATCTGACTCCATAAAGACCCAAATTAAACTTCAAATAGTCCCAAACTAATATACCAGATATTTTAAATCTTTTAACAGTAAGATAAATAGCTAATAAATAATTACAAAGGCTACATAAAAATATAATTTATTTTGTAATAATAAAGGTTTAATATTGAATAAAACAAAAAGGTGATAATGATGTATTCTTTACAGGATCATCTATAGCAAGTCATTATGTCAAATAAAAAAAATCCGCTAGTTACAATTGATAGTTTCGAAGATGTGTTGGAATCTGATTCCTTTAGTTTAAAACGTCTATTAAGGCAATCTTTAAAAAAATAGGCATTAGAAAAAACAACTTTTTGAATCAAAAACATAAAATTTGTTATTTGAAGCCAAAACTAGACTTATTCAAAAAGCTGCTATACATTAACACTCTTAAGCTAATTATTTTTAGGATTTCTGTTCCTTAAAAATAACCTTTTTTGTTATCAGTTTTGGTTCTGGTTCACCACTATGATCATTACTGTGAGATTTTAGGGACGAGGAAAGTTGAACTAAATGGAAAAAAACTCACACTTGCATGGAGAAGTGTAATTTGAGCCTCGATCTCCCTATCGTCAGTCTTATGAGACTAAGCATCAAAGTGGGTAAAAGCTTAGTTTGTAATCTTGGCACCCAAAGGTAAACAAAGCCAAGGTATCAACTAGAGATGGGCCACTCGAATCTTCGAATCCTGACAAGTATTTGAGACTCGAGGATTCGATGGTTGAATCTTTCACATCATAAGTAAAGCATAATATTTTGAATTAAAAAATTACTTAGTTAGGCCTACTTGGAAAGCACAAATTAATCCATAAGGTTTATTATGTCGGACAAAATAGATTAGCATGAACAAAAGCATTAAGTAAAAATAATTGTTAAGTGTGGAAAATCTAACGCACCAAATACCCTACCCTACCACCTCTATGGGAAACTTGCTCTTCAAAAACTGAAAATAAAAACTAGAATTAGTAATAAACTCGAAATAAATAAAACAGATCAAGGCTTTTTTTTAAACAGAAATAAAAACACATTACATATGATAAAGTCAGCCACCATTACACACAATACGAAGTCGGCCGCCATGACATATATTATGTCTACTCGCCAGAGGGATGATTAAAATAAAGATACTGTTAATTCTTACCAACTAACTGGTTTTAATTATCCACAACATTGTAAAGAGCCCCAAATTATTGCATACGATCCTTAAGTTAGACATTTTGTTGGGTTTCATGAAAAATAAATACTCTCGACAGTCCGACACCGATAAAACTGTTCATTTATGCCTACCGGCCTAAGTATTGTGTATTGATTGTTTGTTTGGAATCGATTCAGGTAATCTGATCACTTAGTAAGTGCTCTCAAGTTTTAAGAATCAAATAAGAACTTGCTAAGGACTTTTTAAAAAAAGATTTTTCCTAAGGTTTTTTTTAAATATATTATTGAAGTAATTGTATAAATATTAGAGATGGATCGAATCCACTATTTCTCGAATCCGAATCCTAGCAAATCGTTATAAATCATAATGATTTACAAATAGACCTACATTATTTGTAAATCATTATAACACACAATATATGCCTAAACTGCAAATTAAGATTTATTTCAATCATGTTTTCAATTTTAATCAATCCCAACCACCCGTCACCAAATACAGGTTAAAATCCAGCCTAATTAAACAATCTAGACTCATATTATTGTTAAAAAATCAAATCAACCAGAATTTGAGTGTCTTTTGGTTATTTTTAAAAGTATTGTTAGAATGAGTTAAGTTTCTAAAAAACACATAAAATAAACAGATCAGGCCTAATTATCATTTTATCAACTTTAATCATCATTAAAGGATATTTTATATTAAGATAGCAAAAATAAAAATACAAACGGATATTTTTAATAAAGATTAAAACATGCCCAACAATTAAACATACATTGGAAATAGTGAACTCAATAATGCCTAAGTATGTTTTATTATTATTTTCTTATACATCCATTATCTATTTTCCCATAGAAAACAAATATATTCGATTCTTGCAATGTATTGATTTCTGAGAATACATTCTATTTAAAGCACGAACATATTTTCGACTACAATATGTTCATTCCCATGTTATAAGGCAGGACTACGTATTGAATATTTCTACAATTACTTCAATAATATTAAAAAAAAATATTAAACTCTAAATTAAAATCAATTTAAAAACCAATAATGGATTAGCAAGTTGTTATTTGATCCTTAAAACTCGAGAGCGCTTACTAGGTGATCAGGTTACCTGAATCGATTTTAAACAAACAATCGATATATGATATGATACGATACAATACGCGATACGATATGATATGTAGGCCAGTAGAGATAAATAAACAATTTTATCACTGTTTGACTGTTGTCAGTATTTATTTTTCATGAAACCCAACAAAATGTCTAACTTAAGGATCGTATGCAATAAATAGGGGTTCTTTGCTTAGTTGTAGATAATTAAAACCAGTTGGCTAGTAAGAAGTAACAGTATTTTTATTTTAATCATCACTCAGGCGAGTAAACATAATATATGTCATGGCGGTTGACTTAATATCGTGTGCAATGTGTTCTTATTTCTATTTAAAAAAAAGCTGTAATTTGTTTTATTTATTTCGAGTTTATTTGTAATTCTAGTTTTAATTTTTAGTTTTTGAAGAGTTTTAATGTGGTCATTAAATATTTACAAGATTGTTCGTGGGGTGAAAGTTTTAGAAGTGGGCATGTGCCGAAAACGGTTGAGTCCAAGTTTCCCATACAGGAGGGAGGGTACAAGGCACGTAAGATTTTCCACACCTAACAATTATTTTTATTTTTTAAAGAATATTTTATTAATGTTTTTTTCTTTTCTCTGACAAAATAAATATTACGGATTAAGTTGTGTTTTTCAAGTAGGCCTAACTAAGTAATTTTTGAATCAAGATATTATGCTTTGTGAGGTGAAAGATTCGATCATCGAATCCAGTAAAACACCGAATCCTCGAATCTCGAATACTTGCCAGGATTCGGTGGATTCGAGGATTCGAAGATTCGAGTGGCCCATCTCTACTGAAAATACATTCTATTTAAAACACAAACACATTTTCAACTACAATATGTTCATTGGCATTTAATACGGCAGGATTATGTTTGAATATTTCTATAATTACTTCAATAACATATTTTAAAAAATAATAAAAATTAATTTTAAATCAATTTTAAAATAATAAATGGATTAGAAAGTCATTATACGATTTTTAAAACTTGAGAGCGCTTACTAAGTGATCAGATTACCTGACTCAATTTTAAACACAAAATCAATATACGATACGTAGGCCATTACGGATAAATAAACAGTTTTATCGCTGTTCGATTGTTGACAGTATTTATTATTCATGAAACCCAACAAAATGTCTAACTTAAGGATTTGTATGCAATAAATTGTTTTTTTTTGCATAGTTGTAAATAATTAAAACTAGTTGGGTAGTAAGAATTAACAGTATCTTTATTTTAATCATCACTTGGCCCGAGTAAACATGATGTACTTCATGGAGGCTGTCTTTATATCGTGTGTAATGGTGGCTGATTTTGTATCATCTGTAATGTGTTCTTATTTATGTTTAAAAAAGCAGTAATTTGTTTAACTTATTTTGAGTTTATTTGTAATTCTAGTTTTGATTTTCAGTATTTGTAGAGTTTTGATATGTTGATTAAAATATTTACAATATTGTTCATGAGGTGAAAGTTTTAGAAGTGAGCATGTGCCGAAACGGTCGAGTCCAAGTTTTTCATAAATGTGGGAGGGTAGGGTACTAGGAACGTAAGATTTTCCACACATAACAATATTTTTTTTAATAATGATTTTATTCATGATAATCTCTCTTGTCTGACAAAATAAATATTACGGATTAAGTTGTACTTTTCAAGTAGATATAACTAAGTAATTTTTGAATTCAAAATATTATGCTTTGTTTATGAGGTGAAAGATTCGATCATCGAATCCAGTAAAACACTGAATCCTCGAATCTCGAATACTTGTCAGGATTCGGTAGATTCGAGGATTCGAGCAGCCCATCTCTAAAAATATTCAAATGTAGTCCAGCATTATAAAATGGGAATGAACCTATTGGAGTTGAAAATATGTTTGTGTTTTAAATAAAATGTAATCTAAGAAATCAATACACCGCAAGAATCGAATACATTTCTTGTTTTTATGCAAATATAGATAATGGATATATAATAATATAATAAAACATACTTAGGCGTTATTGAGTTCACTATTTCTAATGTATGTTTAATTGTTAAGCATGTTGTTTTAGTCTTTATTAAAAATATCCGTTTGTATTTTTATTTTAGCTATCTTAATAAAATAAATTATAACTCTCCAATGATGATTAAAGTTGATCAAGGATAACTAGGCCTCATCTGTTTATTTCACATATTTTTTAAGAAATTTAACTCATTCTAACAACACTTTTAAAAATAAATAAAATACACTAAAAATTTGATTGATTTGATTTTTAAACAATAATATGAGTCTAGATTTTTTAATTTTGCTAGATTTTTTTAACCAGTATTTTACGAGGGTAAGGGTGGTTGAGGTTGATTAAAATTGAAAGTATGATTGAAATAAATCTTAATTTACAGTTTAGGCCTATATTGTGTAATGTAGGTCTATTTGTAAATCATTAAAACTTCTTACAATATGCTAGGATTCGGATTTAAGATTCAAAAATAAAATGCAGATTCGGATTCAAGAAATAGTGGATTCGACCCATCTCCTGTATCAACAATTAAATATTTAAACTATATTTGTGACTCATAACTACAAGATGGTAGAGTTCTGTAGCAGTTCAATTGTATTTAATCTAAAGATGTCAAACTCATTTATTCATTCTGGTATCAGAACAGTTGAGGATCGATATTAATCCTTGAGTTGAGTCAAATAAAATATTTTTACAAATCCAAATCTACAATTTAGATTTAAATCCTGAATTTCGAATTAAAATATGAATCACAAAAAATAATTAACATCAGAGGAAATATAAATAAAATAGAAAATACAAAGAGTAACCAAGTATTAACATGCCTTCTTATAATTAGGGTTGTGTGGGATCCCGAACTTTGAGAAATTGGTGTTTCACGAAACTTGGGCATAAAAAATATTTCTTGGGATTTTTGGGATAATATATTTAAAAAAAAGTTATATTTAAGGACCGTCTATCAATGTCACGTTTCTATTTAATTATAATTAACCTTAACTTAAGTAGAACGATACCTAAAACTTCAGATGATTTTATAAACTATTATAAAACACAACTGAAAACCATTAAATAATATAACCACACTAAATATAATCGAGGGAAATATTTATCACTTACTAGATTTAAGGTAAGAAAACATAATTTTAGCTAAACTAATGATTAAAGTGTCTTTTTTTAAAAATCAAATTCTGCACAAAATTATGTACATTCACAACACTTTTAAGCATAAAGAAGAGTCCATTAAGTAAATTTTATTTGGAATAAAACCTTAGCTCAGTGGGTAGCATGTTTATTTTTTAGTTTTTTTATCTAGCACCGCGTCTTACTACCCGTTTGGGTTATAGGCTTTAAGTACTAATTACACTAATGGATTAGGAATTGGGAAGGTTGAATTAGAGGAAGTGAACCCGCATTCGCGTGGAGGGAGAGTGGAAAACCATTTAGGAAAAACAACCCCAGGTCACCCGACCGAGATTCAAAACTCGATCTCCTCGTCCTTAGCAGTCGAGCTCAACACGACTAGCGCGTTAGCCAACTACGCCACCGAGGCGGTTATATTTTATAGTCAATCTTACAATTTATTTTTAAGACATTATTTATATTTATAACAAAAATGCTCAGGCTCTAATTAAAAATACACAAGTGTCAATTATGATAGTTGCATTTGACCTAGTTTTTAAAAATTCATATTACATCATTTACATTATACTAATTATTAGTGCTGTGAGGGAATGATATTTTGAATTCGGGAAATAACTATTTACGGCGGGAACGAGACGGGAAAAGAATTTAAAAGAATTTTCCATTTTAGGATTATATATATATATTTTTCAGATTTATAATTCTAGTCTAAACTTAGCTTTCCCATTCATTTCAATTAAAGAATTAAAATAATTTGATAGTTTAAATTGAGTTAAATATATTGTTAGATGTCAACAATATTTTGAATAGCCAGGAAAAGGATAAAAACTCCCATTTAGTTGTCGTTATTGGTATGGCCAATACATTTACCTTCTATAATCTTGCGGGGTTGGGGGCGAATATATATATATACACTTAAAATTTTATATTTATTTATTTTTAAATTGCAAGTTATCCAAATAAAAACTAAATATGTTGTCCAACAAGACTTAGTGTTGAGTCAGATTTTTGATCTAATGTAAATTAAATAACCAGGGCTAATTCAATTATAATAATAATAATGAAATTTTAATTAAATACTTTTGGTCTGAATATAATTAGGTGAATTATAAAAATTAATTTTAAGAGGGACTAAAATAGTTTTTAAATTAAAAAAACTCTTGGTGAGAATTTTAATAAATACTTTCACAATAAAACATCAGAATATTCATACTAAGCTAAATAAATACAAGTGAACCACCTTCTTGCCCATAATAATAACAAAAACATTTCTCAACCAAGCCAGTGTGCCCGGTTATCTCCTACTTTTAGTTACTAAAGTTCTCACAAAAAGCACTGTTGCATTCCAAAAATATTAGCATTTTTAACTCTTATTATCTATGGTAGGAAAGCAAATGGATGCCATTACAGCTAATAATATTAACGTAGTGTAATGTCTTTTTCAAATAAGTATGTTAAAGGTGTATTTTGTGTATATTTTGATATTTAAGAGCCCCTTTTATTATTATTTTGCACTAAAGATATGTTTTCCTGGCTTGAATCTATTTAGAGATAGATATTTCCCTCAATTATCTCTAGTGTGATTATGTTATTTAATGTCACTCAATTATTTTGTAAGGAGTTATAAAATAAGTGACTGAAGTTTAGAGTGTCCATCTACTTAACTTAAATATATTATTGAAGTAATTGTAAAAATATTCAAAGTAGTCCTGCATTATAAAATGGGAATGAAAATATTGGAGTTGAAAATATGTTCATGTTTTAAATACAAACATGACTTTATTGGGGGTGGGGGGTCCTTAGCTGTAATTTTTTCCCCAAAAATTATGGGAAATATCTTTTCTCGTCCGAATTTCAGGAACAACCATTTTCCCAAATTTTTTCCCTGAGTTTGGGATACCGCCCAGCCTTAACTATTATTATTATTAGAAAATTTAAAATATAAAAATAGATTTTTATAAAAATTTTAGCATGCATGTTAACCTGAAATCTAATCAAACCTTTTGTGTCATTTCCTGACCATCTAAAAAATTTGACGTTTACCACTACATTTAACTTAATTGAAACTATACATTTTTTAAATTATTTATTGGAATTAATGGGAGAGCTAAGTTTGGACTGTAGGGCCTATTTATAACTAAAAAAAATATATAAATCTAAAGTCAAAAATAACTTAAAATCATTTCCCAATTCCTCAGGAAATTGTTATTTCTCGCCCCAAAGCATTTAATTTAGATTTTGACTCATACTATAATGTTAGAGTTTTACGAGCCCTCTTCAATAGTTGCAATGCTTCCCATCTTCATAGGTGGGAACTTGCTCAACTATATATTACCAAATCCAGGCACTCTCTGGTCTCAACTCCAGATAAACTTCTCTCCTTTTCTTCCAAGCAGGCCTACTCGCAAATACAACATAGCTTACAAGAGTTATACCATCTCTTATAAAATATACATCTAATAAATAAGTTAGTTCCCTGTCTAACACGCACCACACCTGAAAAGTACCTCATCAAAGGTCTCTGTGCTGAAGGACACAGTTCCCAAGTGCAGTTTCTTGAAAACCATTTCGTTTTGGGTCAGTGTTCCTGTCTTGTCACTGAGAAGGTATGAGATACGACCTAGTTCTTCAGGGATGGTGGTAGAGCGCACCACTGTACCGGCAATCTCCTTGTCTCGTTGCATTGACCAAGAGTAGAATGCCTTGCCCATGTCCAGGTTTACACGCAAGCTAGAACAAACAATACAATCCATACTTGACCGGTGAAATATTCAATATTTGTTAAACAGGAGCTAGATCCGGGTGGGCAACCCCGTCGCCAATCGCCACATGTGGCAAATTGTCTATGAAAGCGTGGCGGATTTGAGTTTGCCAGCTCTCACAAAAAAAATTAACTTTTTCCTGATAGCAGGACCTTTGTTGTAACTTGATATTTACTGTATATAATTGGGAACATTCCACTTTGGAAATAAGTCAGAGATACAACACTGCCATCCAATACTCCTCTCCAAACTCTTACCAACAATTCAAACGGCTCTATTTAAGAACGAGTTGCGTTTTAAAGAGATATGACTTTGTGGGCTAGGTTTTTAAAGAAGGAAAACTCCTTTCCTAGAAAGGGATTGAGTTGTGAAGCTGTGATTACACGAGGCAAATTGATAAACTGGAAGTAGTAGACTGGCTCCATTTACTGATTTTCGTTCTTAAACTTTAGTCTAACCCAGACATTGAACGGGTGTGTTCAATAAGTAATAACAAACATTTTAAAAGGGGCGAAAATGTTTCATGTATACAATTGTCTCATTTTTTTCTTTACAAAAAACTGTTATTTTAAAATTTTCGCAAATTCTTCTTGAGAGTGAGTGATTCGAAAACGAAGTGAACCAGCTGCAGGGGATAGTGCTGAGGTGAGTGAAGCAGACAAACTTATTAATTCGGAACCTAGTGATAAAAATAAAGAGAGAATGGAAGAGTGTAACGCAAAATTTTCAAGAAAGCTTGGAGCTAAAATTTGTAGTGACGCAAAAAAGTTTCATTGAGAATAAGGCAGACAGTTTGAAGAAGCATTTTAAAAAGAATCACAGTGAGTTCAAAAATAAATTCCCAGTTTATGGATGTAATTGTGCCAATGAAATTGCTCGTTTGAAATCACAGGTCCAAGATCAGAAAATAAGCCTGAAACAGTTTCTTTTGTCAAATGAATTGGTGTCATTAGCTAGTTATAAAGCAGAATGGATAATGGCTCGGAAAAAGAAACCATTTTCCGATGCGGAGATGGTGAAATACATTTTGATCACGGTGATAGAAACTCTGATGGAAAACTACGAATCTAAGGTGAAGAGTGATATCCTCCAAAAAGTGCAGAATTCGCGGTTAAGCCACAGGGTAAATGTTCGCCGAGTGCTGGTACTATCTAAAAACAAAGAAAAGGATACTTTAACAATTAAATTACTGTTTGGGTTTTTCCTTAGTACTGGACGAATCAACCGATTTTACAGACGTGGCGCAATTAATCTTTTGGGTTTTGTTTGTGCTTCCCAATCTTACAATTCATGAAGAAATCTTTGTAATTTGTGGATTGCGAGGCCATACTTGTGGAGTTGATATACTAACATTTTTTAAGTGCCAAAAAAATATGTTCTGGATTTGAAAAAACTAGCTTCTATTACAACGGACGGTGCACCTGCAATGATTGGAAGTCTGTCAGGATTTGTTTCTCGCTTGAAACAGCATTTGAGTGAGAATGGTGTAAAAAAATGTTGTCCTCCTTCCATTGCAGTTTGCATTAGGAGAATTTGTGTTCTCAGATGCTTAAAACTGACAGGTATAAAACTTTGAAGGATATGGTTGTGAAAATTGTAAATTACACCTGAAGTAAAAGTTACCTCATCCATCGACAATTTGTTGAGACCTTGAAAGAATGTGGTGATTGTGATTTTGAGGATTTCAATGGCTATGCAAATGTGATATTTGAGAAGAGGAAAAGTTCTGAAACATTTGACCTATTTGCTTCTTCAAATTTGAGATTTTTTTGTTGAGAAACATTAAATATAAAATTTTCCCGCGATTGAGAATTCTTCTTGGCAGTGTGATTTACATTTTCTATGTGATATCATGGCTCACCTGAATTAATTAAACGTGAAAATGCAGGGAAAGGGTAAAGTAATATTTGAGCTGGCACAGAATATTCAAGTATCCAGTCAAAACTGGATCTCATTCTGGTTCAAATTCTGAGGGGCGATTTGACCCATTTTGAAAACCTAATTATATTAAAAACAGAGAGGAATGTGGTTTACTTGACGCGAAGCGGCTACTCTACATAAACTGGATTTAAGACCTGACCTAGAAATTTGAATCACATTTTTCTGATTTCAATGCCTTCAAATTAGCATTTGAATTATTGTGCGATTCATTCAACTTTGATTTTACAAATTCAAGCAAAGATATCTACACCCTTATTTCTGTGGATAAGCGTGGATTTGAAGATGATTTGCTTTCTTTTCATAGCCTGGAACACTTGAAAATTTACCTGAATTCTTCAGTCACGTATATGTAGAAATCTATTCTGACAAAAATCCCCCAACTTTGAAATCATGCATTTCAAAATTATTGTCTATGTTTGGATCAAGGTGGGTGTGTGAATTGACGTTCTCTAAGTTGGGATTTATCAAGTATAAATACAGATCTTAAAATTGTTGTTGTCAATCTGGAGGTGGAGTTAAGATGTGCATTGAGTTCAGACATTACGCCAATGTTTCTGCAACTTGCCAGACAAAAGGACTGCCAAATTTCACAATAAATTGTTTTACATTTTCTATTTGAATTGTTTTAATCATATGTGTTCAAACCAATTGTAAGTGAATAGTTAAAGTTTACGTATTTTGAATGCTCTTTATCAAGCAGTGTATTGAATTAAATACTCATTTGAGCACCTTAATTTCTCAATTTTTACATGATGTGGCAAGAATTTCACTTCTAGTTCACCACACTTGTAGCTAGTTTGAAAAAATGTTGCTCACTCCTGATATAGACTCTATAGTGTGTGCCTCACTCTCTTTAAATCACAGTACAGGTCTTGTGGAAAGTGTAGCTTGAGACATGACAATGTTTGCATTTGAGACATGGATAACAAATGAGATAGTCAAGTTTTATAGCATAGAAGGATATAATACTTATACATGGTGTCTACTCAACCTAACCAATGAAATTCCTGACTTTTTCCCTGATTTCACTTGATCATTTCTTAAAATTCCTGACTAAAATGTATGTCACATCCTTCTAACTCCCCTCCCTCATCCCTTATTTTTCTATGAATCTATTTTATTTCTAACAATAAGTTTTAGATTTTAAATAAATTTTTTTTAATGTGTACTAACATTGTTTACTAAGAATTATAAAATATATTACACAGCTACAAACAACAAATAACTACAGTTTGAATAACACTATTATTTACTGATTTAATGTTTATTATATATCAGATTTTGAGTAAAACAACATTTCCCCAGATTTTTATTTATTTTCCTGATCACTTCAAATTCTCGGTTAATTCTCATTTTCCCTGATTTACCCAGATGGGAGACACCCTGTTATGGTTTTTGTAGGGAGCAAATTCAAGGGGGCGGAGTAATTTTATTTGTAAATAACACACACAGCTTCCATTTATATCCACCAAATACAAAACACTTTCAAAGCCTTCAAGAAACACTGAACACAATTCAAAATAAAATTATTATTATTATTATTATTATTAGCACCGCGTCTTACTACCCGTTCGGGTTATACGCACTTACGCTAATGTGTAATGATGTGTAATGGTAGGGTGATTGTGAGATGAAATGAAGGACCTACAGTTTAACGTGGAATCCGAACCACAGTGGTGGCCTGGCATTCCTCACATTCACAAGATGTTTCAAAATAAAAGATTCCGATATAATTAATTTATATAAAACAACAGTTAGTAATAAATCTGACTTTAAGAACTAAACAGGAACTTAGACCGCCATCTTACAAAAGAAAACCTCGTTGTAGCAGGTGAAACCAATATTAACATAAAAGACAAAAATATCCCTGTCCATTGCAGATATTAAACTATTATGTCAGAAAATGGCCTAAAAATGTAATTTGTTCAATTCTAAATAAACAAAAATTGATTATTATCATTATTATTATTATTATTATTGATGGTCCCTCGAATCCTCAAGGAGATCCGAGAAAATTTCAGATTTGAACACACATCTCATGTTCCTATCTAAGTGCTCTATCATCCTTTACCAATTTCCTTTTTCTCCCTTTTGTGTTGTTTGGTTTTCTCTTTTAGGAAATTGTGTTGCATTTTTCACAATCTCCCCTGATGAGTTCCAATAAAATGAAACCTAGGTCAGGGGAATGGGTGGTGACAATCGATTTTCTTCAAGAGGCATGTTCTGACCTACTAAAGAAGAAACCTTAAAGCCAGTCGTCCACTGGCTGCATTTTCATCCGAATTATGTTCGTCACAAGTCGAACGAATAGTTGCGAATGATCCGGTATCA